>VAHF01000258.1:195000-386510 GCA_008009225.1 Acer yangbiense | reverse complement strand
TGTAATAATAGCTAGAACCGGTGACGGTTGGCGGATCCCACCTCCCTGCTGAACGATCCCCTCACGTGCCGCTGTGCTAGTCCCCTGATTCTACCTCGCGCGCTATCGAGTGCGAACTTATGTTCATCTTTGACCGCATCGCACGACTGTCGATATGGCCCCGCAAGTTGAAAATTGCACTTTTGCCCCCAATATTGCACCTTTTTTGCACTTTAGCCCCGCTTCGAATCAGTGGTTGAATCCTGAAACCTTATGTAAAACTTAATACCCGGTTTTACCCGAAAACATAACATAAAAGATAAAAGTAAGGGGCTACACAACGTGGTAGACAATAAAGAGTTATCACAACCCCAACAAACTTATCTTTTGCTCGTCCCGAGCAAAACAAAAACAAAAAAAAAATGAAATAAAACAAAACAAACTAAAATAACTAAAAAGTAAAAACTAAGCTAGTCCACTTCCGTAGAAACACGGTGGCACTTAGCATGTGCCACAAGCCTTTAAACCACTAGGATCCCTAGAGGAGGAGTTATAGTCTCCTGAGGGTTTACAGCTACGACACCCACAAACTATACTCTGCATGATAAGCTAGATGCCACGCCCAAACATACCAAGCAAAGACTACATGCATGCTAGTATCTCAAATATACCAATTAATAACAATGCATCACGCAATGCAAGTATGCCAAAACTTAGAATGTTTTCGGTTTACAAAACAAACTACGCTCGAATTGCCTAAGATGAAATTCGCCTTGACTCTAATCCTCCCTGGATTTCAGTCTGATTTTTCCACTCAGAACCTGGGCGATCACTCTCAATCAAACATATGCGAATGAGTTTGTACCGAATCTAATATATCGCGCTATGGGTTTTCAATAAAAGCACATTTATAGTGATAGATCTCATGGAAGGAAATTGAAATGCCATGAACGTGGAAATAGCATGCATTGACTCGTATTCCATATACTTCCTAAGATCAATGAGCTTTTCCTCACTTTATATTGTGGCCAAAGTGATTTGTGAAGGTGTATGTGGAATATATATGGTAGGAGTGGGAGGATAAAGCTATTAACCACGCCAAGGGGTTTACACATTACATTACAACAAAATTAGCTCTATTACAATTTCACTACAAGCGTCTAGGCTATAAAATTTACATTGCACATTTGTGCTACATTTGTACTCATATTAAGAGTAACTTTACAATTGAAGAACTTGAAGGCTTAAGTGTTTATAATTCACACTTTTTCTTTTTCTCTTTTTTTTTTTTTTTTTTGTAAGCCTTGCCTAGCACAATTACATACATTGCCTAAGTACACAGCATTTACAAAATAGAGCTTTACAATACATAACTTCTATTAAGCTATACACCTCAACATAATCAATAACTAGGGATGGTTGGGGTGTAGTGTTTTGCCTCAATTTGCAATGAATATATGGGTGTGGGAGTGTTTAGGCTATTTATATTTCGCACACACTCAAACCCAAAATCATGTTCAAAAGTCCATCTAACAAGGGAATACAATCTCAACAAGCAGTCCACATTATTGTAGTTCTATGCAATCAATGCAAAATGTATGTACAATGAGATCACAATTAAGAACAAAATCGAAGAGTGTTTAAAGAGTAGAAACAAAAATATACCCTTTGAATTGACGCTAATAAGCTCGAAACCTCACTAGGGTAGTCTCCACTATTTCCTAGGCTAAACAAACATAGAATTCTCATCCACCTCAACTCAAAAGATTGGCAACTGTACAAGCAAATTTAAGTGATGCACGGAGCTAAAAGCATACAATGCATGTCTCCCTACCGGCGCACGAAAAAAAACAACTCAACAAAATGGACTCTAATTCCAGAATTTCAAAATTGATAATTTGAGCAGAGATTTGAAAAATTTTCTAAAAAACACCCCTAAAAATCCTAAGATCTAAGCACAACACAAATCCACTCTTAGATCTAAACAAAATAAAAATTCACAAAAATAAGCAAAGCATTATACCCTTGAAGCGCAAGCCCTCGCGAGTGGTTATTCGAACCAACCAAGCCTCCGCGAAGCTCTCTTGAGTTGTGTGGTCCATCCGACCTGAAATTTTCTTTCCTTGGCACAAACAACTCAAAGATCAAAGCATATGCCTCAAACAAAAATAAGAAAAAAACACGACTTACACCCCCAAACTAGCCTAAACATTGTCGATCACACAATGAAAAGCATGAGTAAAAGAGGTGTTATTTCACATAACAACTAATCCGCAAAGCAATAAAAAGCAATAAATCTAGATATATACAGAACCTAAGCTAAAACTGTAACTATCAACGAATAAGCCACCTCCCCGGCAGCGGCGCCACTTGACGACACGTCGTTGCGATGTCGGTCAAAAGATGAACATTTAAGTTCGACCTCGCTAGCGCGCGAGTCACAGGGACTAGCACAGCGCAAGTGAGGGTATCGTTCCGCAGGGAGGTGGGATCCGCCAACCGTCACCGGTTCTAGCTATTATTACAACACTCCGAGAGAACGCGTGTGTTGCGGTTGCGAAAAGTGTAAATAATACTATAAATAAATAAACTAACTAACATAATATATACATGGATAGGATGGAAATGAGAGGATGCATGAAATTGGTGTACACTAAGGAAATGACTCACCGTAACAATCCTCCTAATTAAGCACTAGACTCAGTTAGTCCCTCAATATGCAAGTATATCATAGGCTCGTGTCCCCTTAATTGATCTCTAATCTCTCTCGAGTCTTAGAAATCACATCCACACATACAAAGTACACATGAAATCATTAAGTGCCGTGGCACACACACAAGAGCCCTGTATGCCAGCCTAGTGTATCTCTCACTGTCTGGTCATACAGTGGTTATTTCGTTGGGCATGTAATGCGCAACCGCGTGGGCCATACTACAGCCAATAATTCATTCACAATGGCTAACCAAATACGGGATGGCAACCAAGTGAAAGCATTAAGAATACGAGATACCCATACAACACGTATGTTATATGCTCGTGTCCCCTTAATTAATCTCTAATCTCTCTCGATGTCTTAGAGATTACATCCATGCATAAATGCTTGGATTCATTAAGGACTGTGGGACACACACACGAGCTCTACACGCCAGCCTAGTGTATCTCTCACTGTCTGGTCAAATGTAGAGGATATCACGCTGGACATGTTAATGTGAACCACGCAATATATAACACATAGCCTAAATATCATCCACAAGGTGGCTAACCGAGTGAAAGCATAAGCAATGAAATACCCATATAACTACACAAGCATAAGAGAATTTAGTTTGTCTTTACTTTAGATACGGATTCGTTTTTATCAATCTCCCTACGATGGCTAGACATGGGAAATAAGTTTACCCAACAACAATGTGCAATAAGTTGGTTTTATTCATTAAGACCATTCAATCTAGGTTAAGGGTTCATCCTCTTGATTTGGGAATTCTCCCTAAATCAATTTATTACCCAATCCGGCCAAGGATGGATAATTATGTCTTAAAAAGACCCATTAAGCACAAGGATTTGAACCAAGGCCAATTTAGCAACTAACTTGCCTGAATTGAAACCTTTCCCACTCTTTGGAGCTAAATCTCTAACACTCAAATTACTCTAAACATGGCATTTTAGTCATCCATCAATCAATCAACAATCATGGGAAGTTAAAATTACACTACTCCTATTAAATTACTCTACTCCTAATCCCAATCATGGACACATATCAATTTCGGACCTCCACACACATGGATATCGCAATTAAAGCTCAATTCATGAAATTAACAAAGAGTGAAACAAAACCCCAAGAATTTAAGAACAACCATATATATAACACAAGTGTAGGTTTACAATATTCCCCAAATCGGGGTTACACATCAAAGAAGCAAGAAATACAAAGAAATGAGTAAAAAGGAGACAACCTTTGAAGACAAATCCTCCAAAATGCTCCATGCTTCCCTAGCTCGGATTTTGGTCCAAGACCACTCCTATTCCTTGCAATCTGCCCTAAAATGGATGGAGGAAGTGTAAAACGGGTTGTGGAGATGTATGGGGAGCTCCCATGGAGGAAAAACCTCCATGGGAGCTTGGGTCTCTCTTATTATGTGAAGAAGATGATAAGGATGAAGAAGATGGAGAGAGAGAGAGTTGGTGGGGAGGAGAGAGAGAGGGAGTGAAGGGGGTCTGTCTAAACTGAAGAGAAGAGGGGATATATATAGGGGGAGAAGGTTTAGGTCAGAATTGAGGGGAAAAGACGAAAATGCCCTTAAGTGGCAGATTTTTTTGGCATTTCGCGGATGGGTTTCAGCAGCGCGCACCGTTACGGAAACATAGCATAACTTTCTCCACAAACATCGGAATCGCGCTCTTGATGAACCGTTGGAAAGAGACTTCTGGGGATTTTCAACCATATGTAGAATTAACGAAACCCAGTTCGATTGGAGGAGAGAGATATGCCCCCGCAAGTTGAGTGTTCTGCAGGAAACTTTCGTCAGAATTTCCGCCTTGATTTTGCGCCCTTTTCTGCGCCCTAGGGCGCCGATTTACAAAAAGTGGGTCTTCTGGTCCCTTTTTGCGCCCTTTTCTGCGGCCCCTTAACGCAAAACAAGGGTGCAGAACCAACTTTTGAAAATTGCACTTTTGCCCCAATATTTCACCACAGGACAGTTTAATTTAATATCCTTCAAGACATCGATAAACTCTTCCAACTATAAACGTATGGAACCAGGACAAGTTGATTAACCAAGTCAATGGTTCATGTCAAGCAAACATATGGAGGGCTATCATTTCGTACTTCATGGAGGTTGGCTTATTAGCGGGTTAATTTTGTCTATGCTAGGTATTAGAATTCTCTATTATCTGGGTTAATTGTCTACGTACTACTGCCAATTAGTTCATGTTCAAATTAATTTGTTGTCACTCCAAATGGCTCATTTGGTTTTGGCGTGTCCAAATTGCAAAGTGTTTTGATTTGACGGGTCCAAATATATAAAAACTACAATGTCAAAAAAAAAAATATATATATATATTTTAACAATAATGCAAATCATTAGATCGTTTAATGCTACTGTTTTGATTAGATTATTGATTAACAATGTCAGTAATTGCTAAACCATATGGAGCCCTTTACGGGTTAACTTTAAGGGAACTAAAATCTTATGAAGTTGTTGATAATTATATTCCTTGAATTTCTTAAATCCATATATAACAAACACAACCCACCTTAAAAATAAAAAAAATGTAATCAACTAAAGCACAAAATTTTTATTTTTATGTATTCAAACAAAAATTCACGAAGTAAATGGGATTGTTTTGTAAAATAATTTACGTAAGAATATCTCCTATGCTATTATGTATTTTTGAGTTTTTTTTGCTTTAGAGACTCATCGGCCTTTCTTTTGAATATAAATCCACATGGACAAAAGAAATGTAAATACATACATATTGTCATTTCCAATGTAATTATCTAATGTAAAAGTATGTATCAATTTTATGACCATCATCATAAAACCTTTATTTCACGTCTATCCTATTTTTTTTTACCGTTATTGTTTTGATGGAAAATAATGAGAAATGTTTACCAGGGTTTCTGAGAGAGTTTTTCAATTCATCTCTATAATCTCTAAAAAAATATTTTGCCACCAACTATTACAACTATACACGTATGGAACCAGGACACACAAGCTGATTGACCAAGTCAATGGTGCATGTCAAGCAAACATGATGAGCTGGCTTAATTGCCTACTACTGCCAATTTGTCGAAAGAAAAAAAAAAGTTTAACAATATTGCAAATCATTAGCGTTTAATGCTACTGTTTTGATTAGATTATCGATTAACAATTTCACTGATTTCTAAATCCAAAAGTTTAAGTTATCAGGAAATAAACCACCAATAATATTAATAAGGGTGGTGATATTTGAACCATTTATAAACAAATTGTATGTACATCTCTTTCATAAGTACATCCCGTTAAAATTTTTAAAAAACAAACTCTAGTTTGTAAATAAATCCCACTTAATGACAAAAACACCCTTTCGTTATTTTTATTGTATTGTATTTTTGTAACTATGTCCTATCTACACCTATTTTATTATTTAATCAACTTTTTTAATATTTAAATTTTTTGATTTTTTAATTTTTGTTTTTCAAAAAATAATAATTTCTAACTCTTAATTAAATACAATGTTAGGTTTTGAGCTTCTTCTTTTTTTTTTTTTTTTTTTTATACAAATGTAGATTAAAATAACAAAAAAGAATTTTTTTTTTTTAAAGAAAAAAGAAGAAGACAATTGACTTTGCTGCCAAAGACCGATGGCAGTAACTAATAAGATTTTTTTGTTTTTTTGTTTTTTTTTTTTTTAAAGAGAAGAGCTGTGTATGTGTTGCCAGTGTGTGTAGCACACATATACGGAAGAAGAAAAAAAAGAGTGGTTAGAGGTAGAGAAAAATCATAATAGTGTGGATTTCTACATTTTGTGAACTGAGGAGACTTTTCGAATTTGCGGTTATCTCCCGACTGGTGCTACAACCCGATTTTCCAATTTGTATTTATAAGAGAAGTTAGGGTTTGAGAAAATAGAAAGGGTTATACAAAATAGATTAAAATCAAACAAATACTAGGAAATAATTTGATGAAATCTATCTTTCCAAAATAATAATAATAATAATTTGTGGGTGTACTTACAAACTATTTAGCATTTTTTAGTCATTTTAGTCCAAGGTAATATTGAAATTTTAAAAATGTACTAATTTAGAATGTATATACCATTTTTGAGTGGTGCAGATATCGTCACTCAAACTAAAAATATGTCCTTAGAGGCCCCACTATATAATGGGCCTTAGGGCCTGGGTGGGCACCCCTAGTGCCCTAGCCCTAGCCTAGTACATGCCAACCCTGTGAGAAAGTGCACCGATTGGATAATAGCATTGAAGATGCTCTGTGCAATTAATGTTTTGTTTACAAAGATTAATTAAGGACTCAGATCAACTGTCAAATTTTAGTGTTCCAATTTGTGTCCAACCAACCAAATTGGGACATGTGTGCATATTTAATTATTTTGTTTCAACTTCTTTCATAAATGTGCAGACATGTCTCAATTTGATTGGTTGGACACAAATTTGGACACAAAAATTTGACAGCTAATTTGAGTCCATTAATTAATTATAAGGTAAGAAAAAGCAAATCTCTAGCCTTATGGGCCTTGTTTCAATGTTCTTCATTGTCATAAATGAAATGGTTGTAATTAGAAATTTTCTCTTCAAGAAATTTTGTGGGAAAGAAAATGCAAGTCCAACTCGAAGAAAAAAAAGAAAAACCCTCGTATTACAAACAAAATTCTGAAAGATGTTTTGAAAGATTTAATTTAGATAATCTAAAAGGGTGTTATATAAAAACATATAGCACTTGGTAGCTAGAAGAGAATAGGTTGCAAGAGTTGTGTTATTCTATTTGGAGGCTGCTTGAAATTATAATTTTGACACAACAATTAATTATGGTACAATACATTTTGCCATAAAAGAAGAAATGCAAAATTATTTTCTATACTAGAATTTAAGCAAGAATGAAAAATAAAAACATATGAGACACAACTATCTTGCTTAGATTGTTCTACTTCAACTATCTGGCTGTGGGAGAAAAATCAGACTCCACGTTAACGGTAACCATTCTTCTGGGACCTTTAGTTTTATTTTTATGGCCTTTGTCATTTCGAGCGATTTCTATGGCCAAACAGTCATTCAATTCTGTCACAACCTCGGTCATGGTTGGCCTTTCCAAGGAAGAGTGCAATGCACAAGCCAGTGCTAGTTCCACAACTTTCCAGGCAGAACTGTTGTCGAAATCGCCTGATAAACTTGGATCAACTATATTTCTGATGTCTCCTTCTGCAAGAATGGAACTAACCCACTGACTTACGTGAACATTTTCATCAGGACCTTTTATGATCACCGGTCGACTTGTTATTATCTCTAAAAGAACAACTCCAAAGCTGTAAACATCACTTTTTTCATTTAACCAATTAGATATATAGTACCTGCAAGACAAGATAGGAAAATTGTCTCATATATGCCTCGTGTAAGGATATATACAACTAAGAGGAAGGACTAAATGAGCTAATTCCATAGTTGTTTTCGAAAACTATTTGTTGATAAAATACCAAAATGCAAACAAGTGCTTACTCAGGATCAAGGTAGCCAGGAGTGCCAGCAACAACTGTGGATATATGAGCACCACTTTCAGTTTGAAATATTCGAGACAGGCCAAAATCAGCAATCTTGGCTTGTAGTTTTTCATTCAATAAGATGTTGGAAGACTTGACATCTCTATGGACTATAGATGGCTTACAACCATTGTGTAGATACTCCAATCCTGCACGCATTACAAATTTTAACAAAATACTTATACACGTACTTATGCTGATGATGTCTTCTACGATCATTTATAACACAAACCTTGTGCTGCATCTACCGCTATTCGCATTCTGTCTTCCCAACTCAAGATATATGCATTTTTACCTGAATCCATGAAAAATGTTAGTGCGACGTAACTCTCTATCTGTTCTAGTGTAATTTATATTAAAATTAACTCATATATAATAGTAGTAATTTAAATCAAGTGACCTGACAAATATTCTTGCAAGGTTCCATTAGACATGTACTCATAGATAAGCCCCATATTGGTGTCTTCAATGCAATATCCAACAAGACTGGTCAAGTTTCGATGATGAACTCTCATAAGAAGCTTAACCTGGAATCAATTAAAGCCGCATATGTTTAATCACAAGAAATATGAATTCCATCAACATTTTTCATTCAATTAGTACTTTATCTGCATACCTCTGCATGGAATTCCTTGTATCCTTGGTCAGATGACGAAGAAAGCATCTTCACAGCGACTTGTATGTCATCCAACCAGCCATGAAAAACTGGTCCGAATCCTCCTTTCCCAAGAACTCTCTCGAAGTTTTTGGTAATTCTCACAATATCAGAATAGGTAAATTGGCGATTGTTGGCAGCAAATGAATAATTGTTCATATTTTCTAATTCTGATTCCACTTTATTCTTGACAACTAACAATGTCATCACAAGTTTGATTAGTAAATAAAAATGGATTATCAAATTACAAGAAATCATGAGCATTGTGTATATTATAAGTTCTTATTCCAGTACCTTGTTTTTTACTCCTTTTAAGAATGCAAAAAATGGCCAATGCAATTAGGATCATGGAGATTGCAGCAACTGGCACAACTACTGGGACAACTAGTTTGTTTTTCTTCTTTAATAATTTGCACGGATCGGACAAACAAATATCTGGATTTTCCTCCACACTTGAATCAACACAATATTAGTAAGGCTTGAAAAAAATATCATTACCCCAACAATATATAAATAGGATACTTCTTTAATCAGGATCGTCCTGACTTTATAATTTCAGGACGTCAGTGGGTCCACAGCCCCACATTAAAAAATATCAACATCTAATATGAATGTGTAGCTGTGGTTGAACGTCCGTAACTTTTAATTTCAGGACGTCCTTATTAGAGAACCACCCTATAAATATATATATATTTCATCAATGTAATTTGTGACACATAATTGTTTGATGGTTTACAGGTACAGGGCAATTACCTTAATGCTAGTGATCCATTTATTGACCTTTCTTTGAGATCAGCTGGAAGTGAACCTGTGAGCTTGTTACTTTTTAAGTTTCTGGGTAATGTTAGATCAAACATGAATTAATAATGGTTCTATTATTTGTCCAATCAAAAAATTAAAAAACCTGTGCCGGTCTTAATTATAATAAGTTCCTAGATACAAAGTACAACTTACAGGACTTTCAGAGAGGTTAACTGGGATAAAAAATCAGGCACTGTTCCAGTTAAGCTATTGTTTGATAAATCCCTGTATCAAGTTTGCTTAATGTAAGAGGAAAGAAGATGAATATAATATTGCTTTTAAATGTGGGATTGAATACTTACAGATACTGTATTAATGAGAGATTAGCAAAGTATGGAGCTATATTCCCAGTCAATCCACTTGAAGATAAGTTCCTAATTCAAGGTTCAATTGAAATATTAAAGAATAAATGTTAGCAAAGTACCGAAGATATTTACACCCACAACATTGGGGAGAAAACTCTTGTAAAATGTGCGTGGTGGAACTCGAAACCCGACCCTCCATCCTCCCTCTCACAAGTAACAATATGGAAGGGGAGGAGTTGTACAACCACCTGTGCTAAGAGATGATGTGCCTAGGAAAACTAATCAAAGTGGCTATTTGAGGGCAAGAACTTACAATGATATGATCCTCGGAAAATTGTTAGCCTCGTAGCTGCAATTAAGACCATCCCACCAGTAATTTTGTGGGGCACATGGATCTCCTTGCCAGTTTCTTCGCACTCCATATACTGATTTTATATTCTTCATTGCATCAACTGTAAAATTTCAAATAAGAGTACTTTTATTCTTTTGAGATATTAGATAGAGTCCTGTTTATTTTCAATACTTTGGATATTTTTATGTGTTTAATGAGAATTAGTACTTATATGGGTGGATAACCTTACAACCGAAAAGACTAATCTATTACCATTCTCTTGCTATATGTTTTATCAATGTAGGATTCATCTCATTTTCTTGAGTTTCACACATGGGTTCTCTTAACACATTAACAATGTACATTTATGCATAGAAAAATAATATGTTTAATAATCATACCATCATTTGGGTCTGTTTGCAGCTGGGATGAATCTTGAACCATGTACATCTCAATGGCATTGAGAATCGGTGGAAGGGTCGATCTACTGGTTTTGGAGATCGTAATCTGGATTCTTTCTCCAATTAACGGTACAACATTGTAGACAGTTGTTGAATATAAGTAATCTGGAGAAAAAGGTTTACCGCCAAATTTCCCACTCAGATCAGACACATTGAGTTCTCTGGTCTGGTTGACTAGGAGCTCAACTTCAGCAAAGTGCAAGTATACATAGTATTTAGAAGTTGGATTTGGGGGATCCCAAAACATAATCAAGCTTTCACTAACATTTTCCGGTGTCACAGCAGTATTCATTACAGCTGGTGATGGTCGGAAAATATTTGGATTTTCAGCATCAATAGTAAGGGACGTGCTCAGGATTTTCCAGCCCTGGAAGTTTTTCGGCATCCAGATTCGATCATATATATCATCCTTAAACCTGAAGAAAGAATGCAAATGAATCCTATTACAGTGATGTTCTAAGAGTATGTATTGTTAAGGAATAACTTCAATACTTATACAATACTATACCTGACAGATCGATTGGTGATAGAACCTAGATCATATCTTCGAAGGAGAACGAGCGATTCGTACAGAGTCTGAGTCTCGTAAGTTGAATTTTTCAAAAGTCTAAGTTCAAGTGATGAAATGAAAGGTATACCGAGTCCAGTATTAACAAGACAGACATATATATAATTTGTTGAAGGAACATGTATGATCTCTGTGGTAAAAATACTAGAAGTATTATCGAGTTTTATCGTATCCCAGATATTAACTCCAAGATACAGATCAAACTGTGGCACACTGCCTGTTCCATCATAATTTCCGTACATGAATCGAGCACGAATCAAATACTTACCATCTTTTCCTTGTGCAGGGTTTAGGGTGTAACAATTTTTGTTACCTTCAGGAAAACTTCTGACATTGTAGAATTGTTTTACAAGTGTATTTGTCTGGAATTCCGGTGGAATGCTCTTGGTCATTCCGGATACAACGAAGGTTGCATCTGAAATGTACTGAATGCCTGTATTCTCATCGTTGTATCCAGAAGCTGATGGTATCCCACAATCTATGCTAATAAAACCTGACAAGAAGAAAAAACAATTAATAAGCTACATTATGTGATTATGAAAAATGATGAATTTGTTTTTACATTTTTGAATGGAATGTTATGGAAAGATTTTGAAGTTCAAACCTGATTGATCCTGAGCAGAAACCAATATTGCAAGAGAAAAACCAAAAAGCAATAATGCATAGAAGAAATTCTTTAAATTCTCCATGGCCAGCTCCGAGTTTCGTTTCTTTTTTCAGCTAAATAAAAGGATGAGTACTAATGTAATATGTGAGCAATTATTATATTTCATTTCTGAGAACTAGTTCTTCTGGTGATGTGACTTTCTGGTGATGTATTTTTCTCCATTGACTTGTTATGATTATTAAATATTTTTTACATTCATTTATATTGAAGCAAATAAAGTCAAAGCAAGAATATTAGTTACAGCAATATTTAATTCAAGTCTAGGATGCACATGTACATTTTAATCTCAATATGTCTTAATATACCCTTGACCCGACCATTTGGTATCAGAATTTATTATAATACTCTTTGTAAATCTGCCAAAGAAAGAGATTAATAGAAGTCGCAATGTCGTCCTAATTAAGCATGAAATCCTTAGTTTAATAAAAATATTTTAATTTGGTCTTAAGTTTGAATTTATCACATGGGCATGTTTCATACTTGCAAATTCTACATTTCTTCCATTGACTACTCTGTTCAAGCTGAAAAGAAGTTATTAAACCAAATCCTTCCATTCTCTACGGTAGACGACGTGACTTGAATTCATCTGTTGTTCTAACGACAAGAGGTCTTACGCAGTTAACCGAACTAGTACCCAATACAATAAGCTTATAAGAGAGAAATAATTTGACGTAAAACTGCAAGCAATTACATACAAATCAATTACTCAAACAATCAGATTCATCAAAATTATAAAAGGTTTTTACTTGAACGAAAAATAGAAAATTAAAACGATATTCAGTATATTGTATTTTAATATGAACCTTCGGCTTAAATATAATTAAAAAGAAGAAAAATTAAATGATAAATCGAGTGATTTAGAATTAAAAAAGCGTACTGAATGTTTGTACAGAGTGATAATACAGAGGAATATTCACAGCTGGATATCAGCCAATAACGTAAACATAGCAGTGAATCATGAAGTTGACTCTACCCTTTATAATGACAACTTTAGACAGCCAACATCCTATTCTGGACTATATGAGCGTGACGAAGAACGGAAGTTCTAGGGTTTACCAGCGTAATCCCTAAAATAACAAAACTGGAATCCACCAGCAAAGAACGAATGTATGTAAACCGAAAATTGATAATATTATTGAATAATTCTGAAACTGATAACAAAGAGCCTTAAATAGCCTCTTGAAACCCTAAAATAAGCAAAAAGACTAAAATATCCTCAAACTAAACAAAAACAACTAAAAACGGAAAAATAAGAAAAAACACAAAATCTTCGGTTACCCGACAGCCTAACTTAAACTGCTCCGATGAGGATGCAAATGACATCAACTGGGGATCCCTGGTTGCCATGCTATAGATCTCTGAAAACCCTTTCCGAAAACATATTATAATAGAAAATCTGACAACCGAGTCAAAAGTTATGTCCGTTTCTTTGGAGCACCTCTTTTGGACAATTTCCTGTCCATCTCTTCTTCAAACTCTAAAGCCAACTGTCCTACATCATAGCGGTAGTGCAGTTCCATTCAATATTAGTGGTGGAAAGTTTGATTCCTATATCACAGCATTAATTTTACAAATATATGTTGTTGTTGGAGAACATATCACCTATTATAAGAGTATTTATTAAATCGTACATGTACTGTTTGATCTCAACATGTCTCGGTGGATCTCTAACTGATTGGGTGTTAGAATTTATTATAATATATATAGTTAAAAAAAAAAAAAAAAAAATCAAATCTTAGACTCTTGCAATGGGACAATGCATATGTCATTGTTTGTTTATTGAAAGAAATGCATGTTATTATTGGTGATAATTAATTGACTCTATATATATATACCTGTTTAGTTGTATATAAGGGGAATTTTGATTAGTAGTTCAAGAACAAAGCACAATTTTTTTTTTTTTTTTTGAAAGAAAACATATCTAGTATAATAAAATTATAATGATTACATGTCACGAGTTTTGATGAGTTGAGATTGGTTTGGTGATATGTCTCTCACATTTACATATTGAGGATGTTGGTTCAAGTCATATATATCCACTACTCCAAACTCCGAATTAATTGTAATAATTCAAAAATAAAACAGTAATATTTCAAAATAAATAAATAAATGGATAAAACAGCTCATATCAATTGAAGAAACACAAATTCATACAATTATATATCTTATAAGTTATAAGGTTTTTGTTTTTCCCAGCTAACTCCAGGAAAACTCATGACGCACAAGAAGCAATCCATTAATTAATAGGACAAATACAATACATATTTTGCCATAAAAGAACAAACTCAAAATTATTTTCTATATTGTAGAAACAAATAAGACACAATATCCCTTCGTAAATGTACTTTATTGCATAAATTGCTCAGCTTCAATTTCAACTATCTTGCTGTGGGAGAAAAATCAGACTCCACATTAACCGAAACCATTCTACTGGCACCTTTAGTTTTATTTTTATTGCCTTTGTCATTTCTAGCGATTTCAAACGCCAAACACTCATTTAATTCTGTCACAACCTCGGTCATAGTTGGCCTTTCTGAGGAAGAGTGGAATGTACAAGCTAGTGCCAATTCCACAACTTTCCAGGCAGAATTGTTGTCGAAATCGCCTGATAAACTTGGATCGACGATATTTCTGATGTCTCCTTCTGCAAGCATGGAACTAACCCACTGACTTAGGTGAAGGTGTTCATCAGGGCCTTTTATGATCACCGGTCGACTTGTTATTATCTCTAGAAGAACAACTCCAAAGCTGTAAACATCACTTTTTTCGTTTAACCAATTCGATATATAGTACCTGCAAGCCAAGAAAAGAAAATTTTATCATGTATACCTCTTGTATATAAGGACATATTACATCATTGTTTTCGTAAACTATTTGTCGATATTAAATTGAAATGCAAATTATCTTTTTATTACTAGCAAACAAGTGCTTACTCAGGATCAAGGTAGCCAGGAGTGCCACAAACAACTGTGGATATATGAGCACCACTTTCAGTTTGAAATATTCGGGACAAGCCGAAATCAGCAATCTTGGCTTGTAGTTTTTCATTCAATAAGATGTTTGCAGACTTCACATCTCTATGGACTATAGGTGGCTTACAACCATTATGTAGATACTCCAATCCTGCATGCAATATTTCAAATTTTGACAAAAACATTTATACAAATATCAAGAAATGTAAAAGCAGTAATGACTATATATATATCTTTTGTGATCATTTAGCCACGAACCTTGTGCTGAATCTACCGCTATTCGCATCCTGTCTTGCCAACTCAAGATATATGCATTTTTACCTGAATCCATATGCAAAATCTTACTGCAACTTTCTATCTGTTCTGGAGTAATTTAAATTAAAATGAGATCGTTCATATACACTAACAGTAATTTAAATTAAGTGACCTGACAAATATTCTTGCAAGGTTCCATTAGACATGTACTCATAGATAAGCCCCATATTGGTGTCTTCAATGCAATATCCGACAAGGCTGGTCAGGTTTCGATGATGAACTCTCATAAGAAGCTTAACCTGCAATCAATTAAAGCCGCATCTGTTTTATAAGAAATATGAATTCCATCAACATTTTTCACTGGAATTGGTACTTTATTTGCATAATAATTCTCTAGTCAGGTTGGTCCTGAAAATCAATTAATTTCAAGATCGAAATTACATATTATTGTAGAACGTATTCCACAAGGTTATGTAACTAAACATTTATTTTCGCTCCTTCTTGAAATAAAATTTCTACACCGACCAGAATAGAGAAGGATCTTTGTTTGCATACCTCTGCATGGAATTCCTTGTATCCTTGGTCAGATGACGAAGAAAGCATCTTCACAGCTACTTGTATGTCATCTAACCAGCCATGATAAACTGCTCCGAATCCTCCTTTACCAAGAACCTTCTCAAAGTTTTTTGTAATTCTCACGATATCAGAGTATGTAAATTGCCGACTTTTTAAGGCAAATGAATCATTTATTTTTTCTAATTTGGATTCCGCCTTCCCAACAACTACAAGACCATCACAAGATTAATAAGCACAACTTGAGTATTATTGAATTATTAGGAGATTAAATTAATAATCAATTCAACAATATATAATATTCTGTGTTGTTTTTAATCTATACCTTGTTTTTTTCTCATATAATTATGCTTGCAACAGATGGCCAATATTGTGACTAAGGCCACAGAAAATGCAGCAACTGATGCTACCACTGGAATGACAACCTTTTTTTTCTTCTTTTTACAAGAAGTCGCCAACAAACAAATACTTGGATTTTCCTCCACACTTGAATCAATAAAATGATTGATGACAATATTAGTAAAATACGAAATAATAAATACTGGCAATACTCAAAAACTCAAGCTCCAAGCTCTGATACCATATCAATTACTATTAGACCCAAAAGTTTAAACCGATAGAAAAAACAAACCTCAGTGTAAGAGATCCGGTCTTCGACCTTTCAATGAGATCAGCTGGAACTGATCCTGTGAGCTGGTTTCTTTTTAAGTTTCTGCAAAAGTATATCAAAATTAAGAATCAATGAACTCCAAAATGTCAAGGGATGCTTGATTCCAGTTTCCAAAAATATTTCAAAAATTAACATACAATTATACAGGGATTCTGCACAAACATATTGCACTTGATGCAAATTAAGTAAACTTACAGAACTTTCAAAGATGGCAACTGAGCTAAAAACTCTTGCACTTTTCCAGTTAAACTATTATTTGACAAGTCCCTGTATCAAGCAATAAACTATATTTGGTCAATATAAGTTGTGAGAATAAATCATGAATAACTAGAAATTCTGATGAGATCATGATCGTAGAATACTAACAGATATTGTAGTAATGTGAGATTGGCAAAATGTGAAGCTATCTCCCCTGTCAGTCCACTCGAAGACAAGTTCCTAATTGCATGTTCAATAATTTTATTTTCATAAGAAAGTGAAAATAAATAAAGCAAAATATTAAATTTGGAGGCATGAACTTACAAGGATATGATTCTTGGAGGATTACTATCCTCATAGCTGCAATTAAGACCATCCCACCAGTAAGATTTTGGGGAACATGGATCTGCTTGCCAATTTTTTTTCACTCCATACACTGATTTTATATTCATCATCGCATCAACTGAAATTTTAAATTTTATATAAAAATTAGTATTATGTAATGTATCTCGGTGTATCTTCATTCTTCAGGTCATTATATGTCCAAAAACTTTACTCATATTGAACTATGGTAGGTATCAAACGGGTCGGGCTGGAATAAAATTTTAGACCCAACCTGAATTACAGGCTGGTTACGAATAAGGCCTGCAATGTTTTTGTTAAGCCCCATTCAGAGTGAGTTTGCCTGTGTAGGCTTGGGCTGCATACATGGCTTTATTTTTTAGAGTAGCGATATTTACACCCCTAAAAAACTGTATGTGCACCCCTTTTCGTATGCATGCCCCTTCAAAAATTTTTAAAATATTATATTTTGTAAGCACACCCCGCATATTACCAAATATGCCCTTTCTCTTAATTTTTGAATAAATATTTTAAATTAATAAGTTATAAGATAATTAAACTGCAAATTGAAATATATATATATATATATATATATGGAGGACACCTCCCCAAATCCAAAATCTCAAATCTTCAGATTCAAGATGGAAAAGGCGACCTTCCAAAAAAAAAAAAATGGTGGAGGCAGTGACGGCTTTTCTTGTTATTGTTTTTCTTATACTTTTCTTTTTAACTTTTTAGTTTAGTTTTTTAATTAAATTCAAATGTATTTTTTTTATAACAGTTATTTTTTTGAGAAAAATTATAATATATACATAGTAACTTAATATTTATAAATTTAAAATAATCACTATTTAAATTTAAATTAATTAATAAATAATATATTAATCAAAAGATGTTAATAGATTTTATATTTGTGTGAATAATATTTATAATATTTGTTAAATATTCAAAATATTACATATTTTATTAATATGATATAAAAGATATATTTATCTTAATTATTTTAATAAATTTATAATGTTGGAATTTTAAAAATATACTGATTTGGGGTGCACATACGATTTTAGAGGGGTGCAAATATTGTCACTCTATTTTTTATTTATTAATTTTTCTTTTGTA
This sequence comes from Acer yangbiense, assembly GCA_008009225.1. NCBI lineage: Eukaryota > Viridiplantae > Streptophyta > Magnoliopsida > Sapindales > Sapindaceae > Acer > Acer yangbiense. The sequence continues at coordinate 368,367 of VAHF01000258.1, read as the reverse complement.
AACTTGTTGGTTTTTTTTATTCTGCTACCCTCAAGTCTAGCCATTTGAGTCTACGGCAACAAATGTATGTTAAGAGTGTATTTGGTAGGGATGAAAAGGTAGAGGAAAGAAAAGGGTGGAGGGAAAAGGGAGAAGAAATGGAGAAGTATGTTGTTTGATATGAGAGAAAAATAGAAGGAAGAGAAAAATGGGAGGAAGAATTTATGAGTGGGACCCACTAATTTTGATCCTCCCAAAAGTGGACGGAAAATGGAGAGAAAAAGGGGAATGGTTTTTACCTTTTTGGGTTTAATTGAATATACAAATTTGCATGCCCATCTATTTTTTTTTTTTTTGGTACACTGGAGGGCCAAGCCCAGAACAGAAAAGAAAACTAGGAAATAGCAGGGATCAGCCCCTGTCTGAAGCAGACTAAACCACTAGCATCAGAGTCAAGAATGGCTCTAACCTCCAAAGGAGGATCATCAAAAAAGAAAATAGTAAAATTGATAATTCTATCTTTTGTCTTTTCCTCAACAATACCAAACAAAGAAAATAAAAGATCTCTTCTTTCATTCCTATTTACCAAACAGCTCAAAGGAAAATTATTTTCTATTTCTCCAAATCTTTCTATCCTTCCTATTTTCTTTCCTTCCTACCAAACACACTCTAAGCCTTAGCACCCAGTCATAGGAATCTGACATAGACCAAATCCTTAATTCGAGGGTTGGGTTCGGCCATGCCCGGCCCATTTAACACCTCTAAATACCTTACTTTAAAACCTATTTGAATTAAGAATACCAAATACTCCTGCTCACTAACACAAAAATTAAGGAAGACAGAAAGATTATATTGATCCAATTTGATCAATAAGGGCTTTTTTTTTATTATTATAATAAATTTAAACTGCAAGGGATTTTTTATGAAATATAAACATGATGAATTATTTAAACAATAAAAATAATTGTGAAATTATCTCACTTAATTTTTATTATTTTTAGGACATCATCAGTAGTGATATTAACCTACTCCCATCCAATCAAGATTTTCCTTTACATGTACGGTTTACCCTTATAATTATAACAAACAAAAAATAAAGTATAGGATACCGGATACCCCTAATGGGAGTTGTGTTCTGGGCCATGTTTGTATATTCTGGCAAAACCCGGCCCACAACCCTATCAGCTTTCGAAAAACCCCTAAGTGTACTGAAAAGAAAATACTTTAATTATAAAAATCATACCATCATTTTGATCTGTTGTAGATTGCGAAATTTCTTGTACCATATACATCTCAATGGCGTTGATAATTGGTGGAAGGGTTGATCTGGCTGTTCTTTCCATCGAAAATAGGATTTTTTCACCACTGGCCGGTTTCACATTATAGACAGTTGTTGAAAACAAGTAATCAGGAACAAGAGGTCCAAAAAAAACTTGCCATTCTGAGATATGTTGAATTCTCTAGTTTGATTGACTAAGATCTCAACTTCAGCAAAGTGCATGTATACATAATATTTAGATGTTGGATTTGGAGGATCCCAGGACATCGACAAGCTTTCACTAACATTTTCCGGTGTCACGGCAGTTCCCATTACAGCTGGTGATGGTCGGATAGTATTCGGATTTTCAGATTTATCAATAGGAAGAGAGGTGCTTAGGATTTTCCAGCCCAGGAAGTTTTTTGGCATCCAGATTCGATCAAATATATCATCCTTGAACCTGTATTGAAAGAATTAAGCAGTACTTTCAAAAACAGATTCGATTAAATAATATTCTAAAAGCATACGTTAGGAAAAAAAGTAATTTCCTTTTTAATGTACGTGTACTCTTAGAACAATCAATTTAAAAAAAAAAGTTTAAGATGTTTTACCTGATTGATTGATTTGTTGTAGAACCAAAATCATATCTTCGAAGGAGAACAAGTGATTCAGACAGAGTTTGTGTCTCGTAAGTTGAATTTTTCAGAAGTCTAAGCTCAAGTGATGATATGAAAGGTGTACCAAGCCCGGTATTCACGAGACAGACGTATATATTATTTGCTGAAGGAACGTGTATTATCTCTGTGGTATAAACACTGGAAGCATTGTTCAATTTTATGTTATCCCAAACATTAACTCCAAGATACAGATCAAACTGTGGCACACTCCTTGTTCCATCATAATTTCCGTACATGAATCGGGCTCGAATCAAATACTTACCGTTTTTTCCTTGTGCCGGATTCAGGGTGTAACAATTTTTGTTACCTTCAGGAAAACTTCTGACATTGTAGAATTGTTTTTCAAGTGAATTTGTCTGGAACTCTGGTGGAATGCTCTTAGTAGTTCCAGTATCGACGAACGTTGCATCCGAAATGTACTTGATGTCTGTAATCTCATCATTGTAGCCAGAAGCTGGTGGTATCCCACAATCTATGCTAATAAAACCTGAGAAAAGGAAAGAATAATTAATCGGCTACACGGTGAACAACAATATTAATTAACCACATTTGTTTTTCTTTTTCAAACCTGACTGATCCTGAGCTGAAACTGATATTGCAAGAGCAAAAACAGCAAGCAACAATGCAGAGCGGAGACTCTTCAACTTCTCCATTGCCTCTGAGCTTCTTTTTTTCCCAGGAAATTATAAGGTTGAGTACTGCAAGACATTGTAGAAGAACCAAAAAAATAAAATATAATAAAATTACATATTGGGATTAATAAAAATATTGGAGCAATTATAGTCAAAGATATTGTTCTTAATGAAAGTGATCATTCATATGCAAGTGGCAGATTTTTCCATTGACTTATTATAATTATTCCATTCTTTTACGTTTGGAGCACATAAAGTCAAAGCATGTATGAATATAATCTTAGTTTATACTCAATTTGCATTTGTTTGCAACTTTTAAAGAGAATCTGCAACTTTTAAGACATTACTGTATTAATTAATGGAAGTTAACTAACATAAAATTAAAATGTTTAGTCGACTAAAAATTTGGTAATGAGTTGAATTTTGAAGTTTGAACATAATTACCTGCCTGGAATCTGTAACACCCTTCTCAATTTTTATTTTATTATTTTTTTAAAAGAACACCCTTCTCTATTTTGATAACAAAGAACATGGGCATGTTTCCTACTTGCTAGTGCAATAATTTCATTTATTATTTGACTATTCAAAATTTATTAAGGGGACAACGATATAACTTATAAGAATTGGGCGAAAAGAACATGATTCCAATCCACCACTTTATTGGTATGGGTTTGAGGGGAATACTACTTAACCTCTTTTTTTTTTTTTTTTTGGGTGAAAAGGAAGAAGAAGTCATATAATTTTTTTATTTTTTTTGAAAAGCCAACTTTATTAATTAAGCAACAAAAAAAAAAAGGCCAAAAGCCACACAAACAGACCCACAAAACGCCCAGCAACCCAACAAAAGAAACAAAAAAGCAAAACCCCACCAGAAAAACACAACAGAGAGCACACCAGAAGACAACAAGAGCATACCCGCTGCGACTACAACGAAAGAAGAACAACAAAGAACACACCACACCCAAAAGAACACATCCGAAAAACCCTAAGTCAATTATCTCCCCACTGAACAAAGTCCTCACATATACTTGACCCAGCAAATCTGCAAACGAGTTACTCTGACTCTCGAGTTAAACAACACCTCCGTATTGCCCAAAAACTTTAACTTGCTGTGAATATCATAGATGGTGTTAACATGTTTGAGACTACCAAAGTTATCATTGTTAATCCAAGATACTGCTGTCTTTGAGTCACTAACAATTGTGATTTTCTTACCCCATAAATAGCTTTTTGAAACTGTTAGACCACCTTAATCACAGCTCACATCAGCCCATGATCACTATGAGATCATGTAGTCCAGATGAAGATATTCTCTAGTCTTCAGGTAGAGCTTCAGGTAGCTAATCAAAGCCAATCGTAACAGAGTCCACATGTCAGCTCTATCAAGAGCCAATAGCATAGTGACATGTAGCCATGTAGGATTCTGTTACCGCAATTTAAGGAAAGTTGTTAGGAGCTCTCTTTGTAATATTCAGACTATATAAAGTCTCAGACTAAAAAATGTAATTATTCACTTGTTCTCAATAATATTACAGAGCTTCTCTTTCTCTCTGTTTTTGCTTTTGATTCTCTAAGCTTTTAGAAACACAAAGATCACATGCTCTGAAAATAGCATCAATCTCAACTGAAATAGCATCTTTTAACACCAAGGAAAGAAGAAAATCCAAATAACTTTCCCTTTTGCATCCCTCAAAAAGCCACCCATTCCAGCCAGGCCGAAGCAGTCATATATAAAAATACGTCAAAGATGATTTTAATATATAATATTTTTTCTATGTGAATCAAATTATAATTGCATTGGTCCAATTGTATAAAGTTTATAATTGAAATTTTGAATACTCAAAAAGAAAATGCAAAAATATGAAAATCAGTATTTGTATTTTAAGATCAAGCTTGGACCAAGTACAATTTAAAGAGCAAAAAGAAAAAATCTATTAGTCTATACAGATCATTGATTTGATATGAACAGCCCATATTTCATCATGGGTTATAATTGATGATAATTGTTAATGTTGATGGTATAAATGCTAACCCTTTTTTTTTTTTTTTTTTTTTTTTTCTGTTGTTGTGAAATCTCACACCCATCGGGTCAATGGTTTATCGGGATCTAACAAGATCAACAAGGACAAACACAACCTAGAAGGCTAGGACACAACTCTCATTACAAGAGAAAGGTCTATGTACACTTTACGATTTAATGAATTAATTATTACGTGGGACAGAAACCCCAATTCCGTATGTCGTGAGTATAAATGTGGACTTTGATTAGTAGTTAAAAAACAAAGCATAATATATTAGAGTAAATTACCCTGGTGGCCACCACTTTTAGGCATAAATACCAGTTTAGTACCCAACGCACCAAAATTGCCACTTTTGGCGGACATGTCGTTAACGGTGGCCATTCTGTCTATTTTCTAACGGAAATGCTGACGTATGGCTGATGTGGCAAACGGAAAGTTTATTAAATTAATAAAAAAACAATTAAAATACAATATTATAATTTCTCTCTCTCACACATTCAACCCTACCATCATCTCCCCACCCACTTCACTTATTCTTTGATAATTTCTCTCTCACAGACTCCACGCCTCTCCCTCTTTCTCTCAATCTCTCTTAAAAAATTAAAAACAAAATTCAATCAAATGAATCTTATTCTTTCTCTCACCATATTCAATCAAATGAATCTTATTCTTTCTCTCACCATCCATCTATCTCTCTCCCTCTTTTTTTCTTTGATTTTTTCCATCTTTGGAAATCAATCTCTCTCTCTCTCAAACATTCAATCATCGTCCCCACCGCCATCGTCGTTTGGGTGTGGGGTCGTCTCCGCGCATCGTCGTTTGGATGTGGGGTTGGGTGGGTTCGATTCCAGAAATTCATTTTGTTTGGGTTCGATTCCAGAAATTGAATTTCGTTTAGGGTTCGATTTCTTCTCAATTCGATAATTTTCCTCATGCTTGGTGGTCCATGGGAACTAATTTCAGGTTTCTATCAAACAGTGATTTCAGAAGTTCATGCTTAAAGGAAATTGTTCTTGTTCATATTTTGATGAATATTGTTATATTCGTTTTGATCGATGACAATTGATGTGTTGGGAGTTGGATTGGAGGATTTATGAAGATCGATGAAGATGGGTTGAATATGTGTTGAATATCGATGAAGATGGATTTATGAAGATCTTGAAGATCGATGAAGTTGAATATGTGTTGGGAGTTGGATTGATGTGTTATATATATATATATTTAAATATTTAATTTTTAAAAAAAAAAGTTCTGGAGATCCAAAATTCTTGCTTGCTTACATACATTATCTTCCTTGCTTACTCTCAGTTGAAGAATGCAAGTCACAGACACCTGTATTCAGAGCTGGAAATATACATTTTGGTTGAAATATCTAAAATCTGGGAACCATCTTCCATCTTGTTAACCTTTGGTCCAACAGCAATGGAAAAAAAAAAAGTGTAAATATTATGGAGATTTTTGAAGTTATCTGTAAATGAAAGTTATTTTACTATTTTAACTCGATAGTTATGCATAATCTGTCAACAAAAAAAAAAAAAAAAAATTCTTCTTGTACATTTGTACTGATCATGGTGCCTCCTTTGCCTTTGTATATCTGGGTTCAAATTTGATGGAGATTTGGGTTTCCTATTTTCAAAAAAAAATCTGGGTTCCCTAATTTATTTATTTATTTATTTTTTAAATCTGGGTTTGATTTAAATCTGGGTTTGATGAAGATGATGAAGTTTGTTGATGAAGATGATGGAGAAGAAGAAGAAGACGGAGGTGAGATTGGGAAAGAGATGGGTTTGGGGATTTGTTCTGGTTTTTGGTAGTGAAGATGGGTTTGGAGTTGGTGGTGAGTGGTGAGTGGTGGGGTTGAATGTGTGAGAGAGAGAAATTATAATATTGTATTTTAATTGTTTTTTTATTAATTTAATAAACTTTCCGTTTGCCACATCAGCCATACGTCAGCAATTCCGTTAGAAAATAGACAGAATGGCCACCGTTAACGACATGTCCGCCAAAAGTGGCCATTTTGGTGCGTTGGGTAAAATTGGTTACTAAACTGGTATTTATACCTAAAAGTGGTGGCCACCAGGGTAATTTACTCAATATATTATTTACTATAAAGTAACATAAAGATTATTGATTCCTACTAACACGGGAATTTTGAAAAATCAACAGAGCTCAGATTAACAGAGACAAGGATAGCTTGACCATGTACAATTATATATCCTATAAACCCTTTTGTGTTTTTACCAGTTGACTGACCTCAAGGATAATGTACTCTTGACGCGGAAGAAGCAAATTGCATGCATTAATTAATTAATTAAAAAAAATGATGAGCTGGAGAGGAAGACTTATTAATTATCTTCTTTTTTCCTATCATTGACTATCCTAATTAGAAAAACTACACAATGTCTAATCTCATATGTTAATTTATACAAAAAAATAAAAAATATTCATGGTCAAATTCTTGGGGAGTTCCCACTTTCCGTTTTCATTAGCTCTTGTACTCTTCTCTTTTTAATAATATTTTCCTAGGCTAGTCTTCTGACCTCTTGGGCTTTGCTTTAAAAAAAAAAGAAAAAAAAGGAAAAAAAAAAAAAAAAAAAGTCTACGCTATTATGGGTGATAAGATCACCGTTTGACCTTCTGTGGTGCTCATCTGTGTTGAATATTGTGTGCGTTGGAAGCAGGGTACTTAAAATCGATAGATATACCGAAATATCCACCGATATATCCGTATTTTGGAGGGACCGATATCGAAACAGGCAAATATCCAATATCCTACAGAATATCCGGCCGATTTCGAAATATCTGTAAAAATCCACCGATATTCCCGAAATATCCCGAAATTCCCAAAATTTCATGAATTTCACCCCGAAAGTCCATGGATATTTTGCATATTATTAAAATAATTTTTTTAATCCTAAACAATTAAATTATTGTTAAAATAATTTAGCTTGAAAATTATTTTAGAAGAAGCATTAACAAATTTATAAAAATTTCCAACATAATAGTAAATAGTAAAATTGTTGAATACTTGAAGTAAAATTGGATAAAAAACCAAAGAGTGGACGTGTAAAATATGTAAAATTTTGTGAAAGCAATCTGAAAAAAAATTGTTTGTGACTCAAATGTGTAAAACTAATTCCAAATAGTATTAAATATGTACCAATCAATTTATAAATATGTAGAATTGATTTTTTTGTAACTTTGTACCGACATTCAAAATAAAAGAATCTTAAAATATATGAGCCACTGTACCAAGTTCTAAGATTGGTTGATACAGAAGTTGTACCCACCATGCCTATCGTGTATGAGTTAATGCGTGTGATGGAAGATACAGTAAAACAACAGAGAGGGAGTAAATGGGTTCTAAACATTATACAAGACCGATGGGATAAAATGCTCAATCACCCACTACATGCTGCAGGTAAATTTTATTTTGGATTGTTTGTCATTCATAATTAAATTTTAGTATAGTATTTATACTAAAATTATTCTTTTTTTTTTTATTCTAACTTACTATTTGAACCCAAAGTACCAATATAGAGACAATATTGGGGATAATTCGGATCTTCTGAAAGCCGTACATAATGTCTATGTGCAATTAAACACTGAAGCTGTAGGAATTGCTAATTTTGGAAATGAGGTAAAAAGTTACAATTTACAACCAATTTTATAATTCCAATATTATAAATTCTTTGTATGTGAGTATTGTGTCATATTAATATATATTATATACATATTGATCTCATGAATGTAGCTGACATACTTTAAGGATGGAAATAAAAGTTTTGGTGAACTAGCAGCCATTGCAACTAGAAGCAAAATGCAACCAGAAGCAAAATGCAACCAGGTATATAACTTTTATTACAAAAATTTACATATTAATAATAAATAATAATATCATTGAAATAATATTCATACTTATAATACTTAATAATTTTTATTACAGCTGATTGGTGGGTAATGTATGGAAATTGTGCTCCATCATTGAGTGCAATAGCAATTCGCATACTATCACAAACATCATCATCTTCTGCATGTGAAAGAAATTGGTCTACATTTGCTTTAATCCACACAAAACAAAGGAACCGTCTTGCCTATTTTAAGCTTGAACAACTTGTTTATTGTTATTATAATATGAAGTTGAAACTTAGGGATATGGCAGCTGAAAAAGATAAAGTAAATGAAACTGATTTTATGGATCTACTTCAAGTAGCTGCTGAAGCAGGAGACGATAATGAGAATCCTATTTTTAACTAGGTTAGACTTGTCTCCTTGGATGATGACGAAGGAAATCCTGATTCACATATTGCTTCTCATGCTCAAGACATGGGAATAAATGTTGAACAAGTGATTAGAGAAGAAGTTGGTGTAGATCTTAGAGTTATTGTTACCAGCTCTTCCGATGATCAACATACCTCTGATGTAAATAGTGGAGGAAAATATGATGGAGATGATGGGGATGAGGCAAGAGGTTGAGATTCTGGTGCAGGAGGTTTGAATGCTGGTGCAACAAGTTGGGATGTTCGTGCTGGAGGTTGGGATGCTGGTGCAACAGGTTGAAATGCTAGTGTGGCGGGTTAGGATGCTCATGCAGGTAATTTTGATCAAAATCGTGGTAGACAACATGGAGGAACAAGTCAAAATGTTGAAGATTCTTTGAATATGACTCTCTCCTCAATGAGTATAGACATAGAAAACAGTTCTTTGGGTGATTCGCAGACAATGTCAGGTTCTCATGTACCAAATTATGGTAGTTATGGTGGTTGCAATATATTTGATTATCCTTCTCCACAAATGTCATATGCAATACCTATGCATGCAGATCAATAATATCCACCAAGTTGGGTAAATCCAAACTACCCAATTCATGGATCAGTTGGAAGAGATCAAGCAACATACGTGTGGCATATTAATAACTACATTGAAAACTATGCAAACACGTTTTATTGGGAAAATTATTGTTCGAATCAAGATAGAAATGTATCTTATGTATTTGAACCAGCAAGGAATTCATTTTGGTTTGAAATTTAAGATTATTATGTATGAATTATGATTTATGATAGAAACTTGGAAGTGTGGAACTATTACTATATATTTTTTAATGATAATTTTGTTTATTAAATATTTAATCTCTTTATATTGTATATAATATTGTAAAAGTGAAACAAAATATTATTCTATTAAATACTCAATTTTAAAAATTATATACAGACTCTATCTATGTTATAATTTATAATAAACTCATAACTATGATAATTTATCATTGAAATATGATTCATTTGATGTATAATTACTTGTTTAAGCTTGTCCTAAAATTTCACAAAACAAATCTAACTTTAGATATAAATATCCATCATTTTTTTAATTTTTGACGGAATATCCACCGATATCGATAATATCCCAGATATATCCGTAAATTTAGAAGCCCGATATTGATACAGATACCGATATTACGTTCCTTGTCTGTAACCACGTGGTGTGGGTGTGAGGGGTTTTACCACCAGGTCAATCTCATCTTGTCGACCTTAATGGTTAATTAAGTAATTGGATAATAGAATGGAATATGTTTTTCTGTTAACATTAGCAATTCTCATCAAGAACAAAAAATTTACCAATTAATTATTTTTTATATGAAAGAATTCTAGTCTTCCAAAAAATTCGTGTCTCTTAAGAAAATTTTTCGAAGACTGACTTTACTTTTGTAGTCATAAGATGCATTTGACGATCCGAAGTTGTTTAACTTAATTCGTTTGTTCTACAGTGATGATTGATAGCACAACAAAATAGGTTAATTTTCTACATCGTAAGACTATCCATCAAAATATATATATATCCGTAGTTCTCTAGTCAAGACATCCTGACTTTATAATTTTAGGATGTCCAACCACAGCTATACATTCACATTAAGCCCACAGCCACATATTAACAAATATCCACGCCCAATGTGAATATGTGGATGTGGGTAATTGTCATGACTTGTCAAAACATCTTTTAAATTCGATGGCTCACATGTAACTAATTGATATATTTTTAATATCAATTCGAATTGACAATAGAAATACTATATGAGAGACTCACAAATTTTGTACATATGTAGATTTCATTGAACTCATCATCCACAAAAAAAAAAAAGATTAAAATTCATTAAAATCGATGTATTTTCATCATAGTCCTTACCGAAATTAAAATAAGGGATTCCTTATAAGAAACCCACTAATATATATATATAGTCTTTTTCACCTCACTACACACTGATCTGAAATACATCAATGCATTGCATATGTGATGCAACACCGGTATGGGTGATCAAGCCCTGTTGATTATGGGAATACCCAAGACTATGAACACATTGCTAACTCGTTGATTTACATGAATACCGAGAGAGCAATCACAAACAATTTCATAACCCGAAATTTTATTAATCAACTCAACTCCCTCCCATCAAATGATTACAAAGCTCCAATATATAGGAGTAGGAAAATTACAAAAAAGGAAACAAATAAAAATCATAATTCCAATCACCAAACAATATGCCTGCATCATCAAATCCCATAAATCAAGCAATTGTCTTCATCATAGGTGATTGATAAAATTGCATAAATCAAGTTGTAGTCAACACCATGATTTTTGCAAATCTTTAATTCTCCAATTGATCTCCATCATTCCCGCCATGGTCGAAAGAATTCGTACTCGAATTTGTATGATGAGAAACATATAAATCATAAAAACAACACATAACACTGAAATAACTAATGCAGTAGAAAAATAACACAAAAGAAAATTGAAATACAAAACGGGGATAATTATTTTGAATCCGTTGATTCTTGGAATGCTGGAAATTACAATCCGTTGATTCTTGGAATGCCGGAAAGTAGATCCATTGATTCTTGAGAATACCGAAAGCGAAATAAGAACTGAATGTTGTTGATTTGCAACGAATACCAGCAAATAGATAGATAAATCGATGCTGAATCGATTTGGCTCTGATACCAAAATGATGCAGCGTGATGGATGTGATCAAGCCCTGTTGATTATGGGAATACCCAAGACTATAAACACATTGCTAACTCGTTGATTCACATGAATACCGAGAGAGCAATCACAAACAATTTCAAAACCGAAATTTTATTTAATCAACTCAACTCCCTCCCATCAAATGATTACAAAGCTCCAATATATAGGAGTAGGAAAATTACATAAAAGTAAACAAATAAAAATGACACAACCAATTGACGCAGCGGGGTATGACGAAAATAAGAATGATCACTTTGTCGAACCCTGAGGCACACTTAGACGAACCTTGACGCAGCGACCGGTAGTTACCCAAGCATGGATTGCCATGCAGGGACCATCATTCCCTAATTTACATTAGAAAATGGCGCTCTCGAATCCTCAAAGAGCATGTCGAATCCATGACAGATAAGTGTTCCAAAGAACGATTTTATTGATTATGAAAAAAGTTACAATAATTGGAAATAATAAGACTATTTATAATAAAATAACCCTAATACGACTCGAATACGACATTCCTAAAAAGACTAAAACAGGAAAAGATAAAAACTAATCATAATCATATAAGATTCATGATTCCTAAGTTGACTGAAAAACAAAGATCAAATCTTACCCAAAAGGTAAGTTTGATTTATTTCCAAAATCTAAATTTAATTCATAATCAAACTAAAATAAATAAACTTGCTAAACAAGAAACAAAGACCCAAATTAATAAAATAAGACAACACCCAAAACTGTCCTACATCAAAAAATCATAATTCCAATCACTAAACAATATGCCTCCATCATCAAATCCCACAAATCAAGCAATTGTCTTCATCATAGGTGATTGATAAAATTGCATAAATCAAGTTGTAGTCAACACCATGATTTTTGCAAATCTTTAATTCACCAATTGATCTCCATCATAAATGATGCAGCGCCGGTATGGATGATCAAGCCCTGTTGATTCTAGGAATACTCAGGACTATGAACACATTGCTAACTCGTTAATTCACATTAATACAGAGAGAGCAAACACAAACAATTTCATAACCCGAAATTTTATTAATCAACTCAATTCCCTCCCATCAAATGGTTACAAAGCTCCAAATATAGGAGTAGGAAAATTACATAAAAGGAAACAAATAAAAATCATAATTCCAATCACCAAACAATATGCCTCCATCATCAAATCCCACAAATCAAGCAATTGTCTTCATCATAGGTGATTGATAAAATTGCATAAATCAAGTTGTAGTCAACACCATGATTTTTGCAAATCTTTAATTCACCAATTGATCTCCATCATAAATGATGCAGCGCCGGTATGGATGATCAAGCCCTGTTGATTCTAGGAATACTCAGGACTATGAACATATTGCTAACTCGTTAATTCACATGAATACAGAGAGAGCAAACACAAACAATTTTATAACCCGAAATTTTATTAATCAACTCAACTCCCTCCCATCAAATGGTTACAAAGCTCCAAATATAGGAGTAGGAAAATTACATAAAAGGAAACAAATAAAAATCATAATTCCAATCACCAAACAATATGCCTCCATCATCAAATCCCACAAATCAAGCAATTGTCTTCATCATAGATGATTGATAAAATTGCATAAATCAAGTTGTAGTCAACACCATGATTTTTGCAAATCTTTAATTCACCAATTGATCACCATCATTCCTGCCATGGTCGAAAGAATTCGTCCTCGAATTTGTATGATGAGAAACATATAAATCATAAAAACAACACATAACACTGAAATAACTAATGCAGTAGAAAAATAACACTAAAGAAAATTGAAATAAAAAACAAGGATAATTATTTCGAATCCGTTGATTCTTGGAATGCCGGAAAGTAGATCCGTTGATTCTTGAGAATACCGAAAACAAAATAAGAACTAGATGTTGTTGATTCACCATGAATACTAACAAATAGCTAAATCGATGCTGAATCGATTTGGCTTTGATACCAAAATGATGCAGCGTGATGGGTGTGATAAAGCCCTGTTGATTCTGGGAATACCCATTGTTGACGGTGAAATTTGGATTGCCACGCACTCAACAATTATATCAATTTAATATAAAACAAGAAAATTAAGAACGCATGCAAAAGACAGATTTTACGTGGAAAACCCTTGAATGGGAAAAAACCACGGCGCCCCTGAGGGCAGAAAAATAATACTAGGTTTTCGTTGCCTTATTACACGCTTAGATCTCTCTTACAGTTGCTCTCTTTTCTCTCGATTTTCTGAACCCCCTTCTCGTGGGATAGGTGGTTCTATTTATACATGATATTTAGGGTTTTTCCCTTGATTTTAGTCCTGCTCATAGTAGGATTTCCTTTCAGATTCGTACTGGGAATCCCACGTTGCTGCGGATACAGATAGGTCTTCTCTTTTTCCCCCCTTGATTCCTTGTTGTTATGGGTTTTCTAAAGTGTAGGGTTTATTTCCGTGTTTCTGCCGAGTCGGTTTAGGCCCAGTATGCTGGTGCATCGAGTACATTTATTTCTGGGTTTCGTTTCTTCGGCGACCATATATCTAGATTTGGCGAGTACATATCCATTTTCGGCGAGCGTGTTTCTGACCTTTTTGGTTTCGAGGTACTTTGACATTGACTTGTCACATTTCCTTTATTGACCCGGTCAATGAGTGACGTGGCAATCTTTATTGACTCTTTTTGATGACGTGTCGGGTTGGCGAATTTATGCATACAACACCCATGACTATGAATACATTGCTAACTCCTTGATTCACATGAATACCGAGAGAGCAATCATAAACAATTTCATAACCAAAATTTTATTTAATCAACTCAACTCTCTCCCATCAAATGGTTACAAAGCTCCAATATATAGGAGTAGGAAAATTACATAAAAGGAAACAAATAAAAATCATAATTCCAATCACCAAACAATTTGCCTCCATCATCAAATCCCACAAATCAAGCAATTGTCTTCATCATAGGTGATTGATAAAATTGCATAAATCAAGTTGTAGTCAACACCATGATTTTTGCAAATCTTTAATTCACCAATTGATCTCCATCATTCCCGCTATGGTTGAAAGAATTCGTCCTCGAATTTGTATGATGAGAAACATATAAATCATAAAAACAACACATAACACTGAAATAACAAATGCAGTAGAAAAATAACACTAAAGAAAATTGAAATATAAAACAGGGATAATTATTTCGAATTCGTTGATTCTTGGAATGCCGAAAAGTAGATCCATTGATTCTTAAGAATACCGAAAGTGAAATAAGAACTAGATGTTGTTGATTCGCAACGAATACCAGCAAATAGATAGATAAATCGATGTTGAATCGATTTGGCTCTGATACCAAAATGATGCAGCGTGATGGGTGTGATCAAGCCCTGTTGATTATGGGAATACCCAAGACTATGAACATATTGCTAACTCGTTGATTCACATGAATACCGAGAGAGAAATCACAAACAATTTCATAACCCGAAATTTTATTAATCAACTCAACTCCCTCCCATCAAATGATTACAAAGCTCCAATATATAGGAGTAGGAAAATTACAAAAAAGGAAACAAATAAAAATCATAATTCCAATCACCAAACAATATGCCTCCATCATCAAATCCCACAAATCAAGCAATTGTCTTCATCATAGGTGATTGATAAAATTGCATAAATCAAATTGTAGTCAACACCATGATTTTTGCAAATCTTTAATTCACCAATTGATCTCCATCAATATGGGTTATAGATTATGGATAAGTATCGACAAGTGCATGCAGACTGGGTCAAAACAATTGAATCTAATGGTTCACATACAAGGCACTGATATATATTTATCATTGCGCACTAAGGAAAAAAATTTCCTATATATATCGAGAAATTTAGAGTTATTATTTGTTCTTTCGCTGATCAATAATGTACAATTAAAGTGGACTATCAAATGTTTAAAATGATATGTTCTGTATTTCATTTATATATGTAAAGCTGTTGAATTCTCTATACTATACACTATCTTGCACGGGGAGTACTAAATTCAGTATCCATGTTGTTCATAGTGAATATTTCCCGTACACTATTAGCTTCAGAGCCACGATCATTCTTTTTTCGGGCTGTTTCCATGGCCAAGCACTCCTTTAATTCCGTCACCACATCATTCATGGTTGGCCTTTTTGATGAAACATGAGATGCACAAGCGAGTGCTAGTGCCACAGCTTTCCAGGCAGAATTGGTTTCAAAATCTCCCTCTAAACTTGGATCAACAATATTTGTAATATCCCCATTTCCAAGCATGTCAATAACCCACTGAGTTATGTGAACATTTTCATCCTCACCTATATTTACCACGGGACGGCTTGTTATAATCTCTAGAAGAACAACTCCGAAACTATAGACATCACTTTTTTCATTTAACCGGTTTGTTACATAATACCTGCATAAACATACTTAGGAACATTAAATGAGAGAAAACCAAAAGTAACCATCCAAAACATTAAACTTTTGTTTATAACCACTTTTGAAATTATAATTGTTAATAACCACTTTTTTGAGAAATTACCTCAATACCCACATATATAAGCACTAAAAACCAAAAACATGAGCAGTGGAGATTAACAATTAAAGAGAGAAAAGAGAGAAAAGAGAGAAAGAGACACTGGTGCCAAGAGAGAAGAGAGAAAGAAGTGGTGTTGCAGGGAGAGAAGAGGGCGTCGTCGTCGTCGTCGCCGGAGCAACCGGAAGAGAAGAGGTCGCCATCACAGCTTGGAGACAAATCCACCATTCTCTTCTCACTTGACATTTTTATTGCGATTTCATGTTAAGAACATGTTTAGGGAATAATAAATGTTGAAATATATCAATTTTTGGGGTTGACTGAGTTGAGGTCTGGTATTTTGGATGATTTGAGACTAGATGTTGGAGTTTGGTTTGAAAAAAAACTTGAAAGCGTGAAATCTTCGACAAACTTGAAATGTCTAACATAAACTTGAAATCATGCTTTAAATCCCTAACATAAACTTGAAATCTTCTAAATCTCGAACCAGTGAAACTTGAAATCTTCTGGAAAAAACTTGATTGAAGTCTTACCCAGAAACTTGTCAACATTTCGAGTTTTTATATAAGATTTCAAGTTTTCGAACCAGTGAACTTGAAATCTTCTGAAAAAAACTTGAAACTTTATTTAATTCGATTCTTCACAAAAACACACAAAAGTGATGCAATAACGCTAAACTCATGTTAAGGTCACTGTTTGCAACTCAATTAATGAACAAATTAAAGATATTTACACACCAAATACCGATTTAGAGCAAATCGAAATTTTTGTTTCAATTTTTCACTTCTTTAATTCTTCAACATGATTTTGAAATCAAATCATCCTCTAGTTAGTCGATTTGCAGGAATAACAATGGTTCGACCATATTGGTGTTCGATTTGCTGGAAGAGGAACAACGATCGGAAATCGTTGATGAAGAATGAACAAAGAAGAAGGAAGAAGACGATGAACAGTGAAGAAGAGGGTGAGAAAGAGAAAAATAAACAAAACAAAATAGAAATATTAATTTGGGGGCATCTTGGTAATTTATGGACACCCACTGAATTTTTTTTCAAAACATGGTTATTAACAATTAAAGTTATGTATGTGGTTAAAAAAGAATTTCCAATAATTAGAGTGGTTATTTTTGACAATTTTCACACATTAAATACATACTTCTGAAAACCAATTATTCTGTGATTTGTCTCCTATAATTCCAACTATTATTTCCTTACTTCCTTTTGCGTTTGCTTCACTTTTGTTTCTTATTATCTTTTGTTGGAATTTTCAATTTGATAAGTTACCAAGGATGAAATACTTACTCATGGTCAAGATAGCCAGGAGTGCCAGCAACAACAGTTGACATGTGAGTGCCACTTTCCATGAAGATTTTCGAGAGTCCAAAATCAGCTAATTTAGCATCAAATTTTTCATTCAATAAGATATTTGCGGGTTTAATGTCTTTGTGGACAATTGGTGGCTTACATCCATGGTGCAGGTACTCCAATCCTACATTATTGGAAGTGTCAGTTATCACTGAACCAAAAAGTTTAAGTTAACAAGTATTAGTCTGAACAATGAAATAGAGTTTTCTAACACAACACTCCGATGTGCCACATGGACGAGCGTGTGCACATGAACACAGCCCAAATCAGAATAAATACATAAACAAATGTGCATGTCAGTAAAACCAAATGTTGATGCCATGTCAATGATATAAAACTTTGTAACAGAAACCATGCATATTAGCTCACTTGCATATGGATTTAAATCAGTTCGTTGCTAAATGCAAACCTTGTGCTGCATCCATTGGTATCTGTAGTCTGCTCTCCCAACTCAAGTTACTTGCATTTCTTGTTGAAAGATAAACTTGCCTCCAGTCAGCCAACCTCCAACAACCTCTAGCAGCTTCCCACCGAAATTCTAGAAGCCAACATTGTTGACTCTTCCCAACTGCCACCGTCCAATGTTTCTTCAACCAACCATCTCCCAACTGCCATCTCCCAACTGCGAACTGAAGTTTGATTTTGTTGTGTTTTGCATTTAATTGTAGCTCATCTTATTTCCCTATATAAAGGGATTCTGATTATGTTGTAAGCAAGTGGAGTGGTGTAAGAAATCTAGAGTGAAATAAAATTTTAGAGCTTCTTCCTTCTCTTGAGTGTTCGAATTTCTTACAGAGGTGCACCACAAGTGACCTCAACAATTGCCATTCCACCAACAGTGGTATCAGAGCCCAGGCGAACTAGAGATTCGAAGAACAGAGGCAAAACCAAATTTGCCTAGAATTCAAAGTGCTCAAAATAGAATTTTGAGTACACCAGTGTGTTCTACTCGTCAAAAGGAGTGCACCGGTGAAAATTTCACCCAAATCGGAGCTACAGAGAGGCCTCATGCGCCGTCTGAATCTGGAGAGTTCCGTCACGCGCCGCCCACGTGCAGCCATTCCCTCCGACGCGTCACCACCGCGCGCCAGTCATCTTCCTCGCCCGATTGCAGGGGTCCGACCCGAAGATCCGACCCCGTTACCCCTGTCCAAGATCCAACCCGGATCCGATCCGCCACCGGTCCGTCACCCTGACGTCACTAACGTCGTTATAAAGGGTAGAATATTCCGTCAGGTAAAAGAATATTCCGTTATCTTTTGTTGACTTTTGCTAAAAGTTTGACCGTAAGTTTTGGACGCTTCTGAACTCGGTTTTCGACAAACTCAGATTGGTTTCCAAGGTTTTGGACCATTCCGGACGCAACTGTCCACTCCGTTTTTGCAAATTCAGACTCCAGATCAGTGTTCTAAGCACTTCAAGTCTCGATGGCCAACGGAAACTCGCAAGTTATCATCTCGAAGCTCACCAAAGACAACTATGACAATTGGTGCATACAAATGAGAGCTCTACTAGGCTCTCAAGATGTGATGGACATTGTGGAAGATGGATACACAGAACCCGCATCCAAAGAAGCTGAAGGAACCTTGACAGAAGCTCAGACAACAACTCTCAAAGCAGATCGAAAGAGGGATTGTAAAGCAAAGTCCATAATCTATCAAGGACTAGACGAAGCCACGTTCGAGATCATAGCATCGTCTAAGTCATCAAAAGAAGTCTGGGACACCCTTCAGAAGACCTACAAAGGTGCTGACAAAGTGAAAATGATCCGTCTTCAAACTCTACGAGGTGAGTTCGAATCTCTACGAATGAAATCTAATGAATCCATTGCTGAATTCTATACACGAGTTATGATTGTTGTGAATCAGCTAAGAAGAAATGGAGAAACTCTCGTAGACATGAGAATTTCAGAGAAAATTTTGCGATCATTAGATCCAAAATTTGACTTCATAGTTGTGGCGCTGGAAGAAACAAAAGATCTGGAGACGATGTCTATTGAAGAACTAGTGGGTTCATTGCAAGCCCATGAGCAGAAAGTCAGTAGAAGAAGTGATGACAGAGTGTTGGAGCAAGCTCTTCAGTCAAAGCTCTCCCTCAATGATAAAAGATACGAGCAAGGGGGGACCTCACAACAAGGAAGAGAACGAGGTAGAGGATCCCGTGGAAGAGGTTCTGGAAATATAGAAACCAGAAGTAGAGGCAGAGGAGGAAGAGACGCAAATAGAGGAGGACGTGGACAGCAGAACTATGTCTCACGAGGAAGAGGAAGAGGACGAGGAAGAAGATGCGGTTACAACAACTGTCCGAATGTTGACAAAAGAAACGTTCAATGCTATAACTGCCACAAATATGGCCACTATAGCAATGAGTGCAGAGGTAAGCCAAATGAAGTAAATGAAAATTCTAACTTTGCAGAGAAAGAGCAAGTTGAAGGAGAATCGTTGATGTTGATGGCACACAACTCAACCTATCAAAATCAAGATGTTTGGTTTCTGGATTCTGGAGCCAGCAATCATATGACCTGCAGAAAAGACTTGTTCACTGAACTTGATGAGAAAGTTCATGGAGAAATCTCATTTGGCGACCTCTCTAAAATCTCCGTCCAAGGAAGAGGAGATGTCATGATCAAGCAGAAGAATGGAGATCATGCTTTCATCTCTAATGTTTATTATGTCCCAGATATGAAGACAAACATCCTAAGTCTCGGGCAACTCCTGGAGAAAGGCTATCATATTAGCCTTCAAAATATGCAACTCACCATTACAGATGCTCGAGGAAAGCTGGTTACTCGAGTCCAGATGACGAAGAATAGGATGTTTCCTCTCGTAATCCATCATGACACGCCAAGGTGTTTGACAGCCATCATCAATGACAAAGACTGGTTATGGCATCTCAGGTATGGGCATCTCAATTTTGAAAGTTTAAAGCAACTGGGAAGTAAGAAGATTGTGAAAGGATTGCCAAACATACATCACCCAAATGAGATGTGTGAAAGCTGTGTTCTTAGTAAACAACACAGAAATAGCTTCGGAAAAGAGGCAAATTGGAAAGCAACCATGCCACTTGAGCTCGTTCACACAGATGTGTGTGGTCCATTGACGCCGGTATCAAATGGACAGAATCAATACTTCCTCACTTTCATTGATGACTACAGCAGGAAGACTTGGGTCTATTTCCTCAAAAAGAAGTCTGAAGTATTTGGTTACTTCAAAGAGTTCAAGACGCTTGTGGAGAAGCAAAGTGGCTACTACATCAAAACATTGAGATCAGATCAAGGTGGAGAATACACTGCAGGTGCTTTCCAGGAATTCCTTAAGCAACAAGGAATCAGACATCAGTTTACACCAGCTTATACTCCTCAGTTAAACGGTGTAGCTGAAAGGAAGAATCGGATAATCCTTAACATGGTCAGAAGCATGTTAAAGGATAAAAACATGCCAAAAAGTTTTTGGGCCGAATCAGTCTTGTGTGCGGTATATCTACTAAACAGATGTCCAACGAAGAGTCTTGATACAAAGACACCACAAGAAGCATGGAGCAGTCACAAACCAAGTGTGAGCCATCTTAGAGTTTTTGGCTCTATTGCCTACATCAAGGTCCCAGAAGCGAGAAGAACCAAGCTTGAAGATAAAGGAGAAAAGTGTATCCTGGTTGGATACGGTGACAGAACTATGGGTTACCGGCTATACAACCCCGTCACCAAGAAAGTGATTTTCAACAGAGATGTCATTTTTGAAGAAAATGAATCCTGGAATTGGGATCAGACTAAAGCTTCCAGAAGTGCAGAGTTGATACCTGAAGAAGAGACAAGAGAAGTGGCTACAGAGCCACAAATACCTAGAGATCAGCAGACTCCTCAACGTGGTTCCCCTTCACCACAAAGGTATGATACTCCATTATCAATTGAACATGATTTTTCAGATATGAGGCCTAGAGGGACACGTAGCTTAGAAGATCTGTATGAAAATATAGAACATGTGGAAGAAGATATTACTCTGTATTGTCTGCTGATGACAAGTGATCCAGTTAGCTTTGAAGAGGCTAACCAAGAAGAAAAATGGAGAAGTGCAATGGATGAAGAGATTCGGTCTATTGAAAAGAACAAGACATGGGAGTTGACTAATCTCCCAAATGGCCGAAAAGCTATCGGAGTGAAATGGGTCTACAAGACCAAAAGAAATACCAAAGGAGAAGTCCAGAGATACATGACAAGACTTGTAGCAAAAGGCTATAAACAGAAGGAAGGAGTTGATTATGGAGAAGTCTTTGCCCCAGTGGCCAGACTAGAGACCATCAGATTGCTAATATCATTGGCAGCTCAGAAAAGTTGGAAAATTTACCAACTTGACGTAAAGTCAGCATTTCTGAATGGCTTTCTTGAAGAAGAAATCTATGTGGAACAGCCACCTGGATATGTGAAGAAAGGCAAAGAAGATAAAGTATGCAGACTGAAGAAAGCCTTATATGGTTTGAAGCAAGCACCTCGTGCATGGAACATGAGGATTGATGATTACTTCCAAGCGAACGGATTTGAGAAATGTCCGTATGAGCATGCACTATATATGAAGAAGGAGACTGACGGAAGCTTGTTATATGCATGCCTATATGTTGATGACTTGATCTTCACCGGCAACAATCCAGCCATGTTTGAAGATTTCAAGAGGAGAATGGTGAAAGAATTTGAGATGACTGACATTGGTCTGATGGCTCATTTTCTCGGTATTGAAGTTGTGCAAAGCGAAAAAGGTGTCTTCATCTCTCAGAGTATCTATGCAAAAGAAATTCTGAAAAGATTTGGTATGGAAAAATGCAATCATGTCACAACTCCAGTGGAAACAGGATTAGAGTTAAGAAAGTATGAAAGGGGAGATGTTGATCCAACCTATTTCAAGAGCTTGGTTGGAAGCCTGAGATACTTGACGTGTACCAGGCCAGATATACTCTACGGAGTTGGACAAGTCAGCAGATACATGGAGACTCCTGACCAATCTCATCTGAATGCAGCAAAAAGGATACTCCGTTACATAAAAGGTACTATTAATGATGGTATTTTATATACCACATGTGAAGATTGCAGGTTGATTGGCTATTCAGATAGTGATTGGGGAAGAGATCTGGATGAACGTAAAAGCACGACAGGTTTTACGTTTTTTTATGGGAGATACAGCGTTCACATGGTCATCCAAAAAGCAAGCCATTGTGACACTGTCATCATGTGAAGCTGAGTACGTTGCTGCCTGCTCAGCTGTTTGTCATGGTATCTGGATTAGGAATGTGTTGCAGTACTTGGGATTTCCACAAGTTAATCCCACAGAGGTCTACATCGACAATCGGTCAGCGATTGCACTAGCGAAGAATCCAGTATTCCATGAAAGAAGCAAACATATTGATACGCGGTATCATTTTATCAGAGAGCATGTGAAGAATAAAGAGGTGGAACTAGTCTCCTGCAGGACATATGATCAGGCTGCTGATATTTTCACCAAGCCGCTCAAACATGACGTGTTTTCAAGACTAAAGACAATGCTTGGTATGACAAAACATGGAGAGTCAAGTTTAAGGGGGGATGTTGAAAGATAAACTTGCCTCCAGTCAGCCAACCTCCAGCAACCTCTAGCAGCTTCCCACCGAAATTCTAGAAGCCAACATTGTTGACTCTTCCCAACTGCCACCGTCCAATGTTTCTTCAACCAACCATCTCCCAACTGCGAACTGAAGTTTGATTTTGTTGTGTTTTGCATTTAATTGTAGCTCATCTTATTTCCCTATATAAAGGGATTCTGATTATGTTGTAAGCAAGTGGAGTGGTGTAAGAAATCTAGAGTGAAATAAAGTGTTAGAGCTTCTCCTTTTATCTTTGAGTGTTCGAATTTCTTACAGAGGTGCACCACAAGTGACCTCAACAATTGCCATTCCACCAACATTTCTATCTGCATTGCATAAGGGAAAAAAAATTAAAATGCAACCAAGTTTAATTATCTAAGTGGACATGAAGTAGAATGCGAACTATATGTAGTAATAGAATTGAAGGACCTGAAAGATGCTGTTGCAAGTTTCCATTAGCCATGTATTCGTATATGAGTCCCTTTTTGTCGCCTTCATTGCAATACCCGACAAAATTTGTCAGGTTTCTATGATGAACTCTCATAAGAAGTGTAATCTGAAATTCAAAAACTACAACATATATAAGCTAATGTTGCTAATGTTTATAAAAATATATACACACATATATATATAATGAACGCAAAATATATTCAAATGTGCTGTTGCCTACCTCTGCTTGAAACTCCTTATACCCTTGAGATGAAGATGAAGAGGGTATCTTGACAGCTACTTGAGTGTCGCCCAAGTAACCATGGTAAACTGTTCCAAATCCTCCTTTTCCAAGAACCCTCTTGAAATTGTCCGTAATTCTCAAGATGTCTGAATATGTGAAGCTTCAACTTTTCAACTCCAACGAATCATTTCTCATGTATCCAAAAGCTGATATGATGATCACAATATGTTATGCACATTTAAATATTACAAAAAACCTTCTCATTTTATAAGGAATTTTGTACCTTGTTCCTTTCTTCTTTTGAATCTCAACCAGATAGCCAAGGCAATTAAGAGGGTAAACAATACAGCAGCTGCTGATGCAACCAGTGGAACAACAAACTTGTTTTTCTTCTTCTCATAGCAACGTAGATTCGGATTCTCATCACAACTTAAATTTGATGAAGAATGACAATAAAAGTTAGACTCTGACAGTCAAAATTATGTACATGACCAATTTTCTACTTCTTTATATTGGAAAGATGTTATACCATGTATCAAATAGTACAAAATGGTCACATCTTGTCAGTTAAAACTCTTAAAAATGGTGGCAAAACACAAACGAAACCAATTTGCATCTATAAAAAAAATTTCACTCTGGCTTGATGATTTTGGCAAAAAAGCAAAACCTTATTAACAGTGAGCCGTCTTCTAATCTTCGAACAAGTTCATTTGGGACTGAACCTGTGAGGTTGTTTCCAGTCAAGTGTCTGCAAAAAAGAATTTTTTTTTTTTTTTTTGAATTCTCATTTGCTTTACATTTTCCAAAGAAAAATGCATCTTTCTAATATCAATTGAAGTAACTTACAGAACCCTTAATGATGGCAACTTAGCTAGAAATCCAGGAATTGTTCCAGTCAAACTGTCGTGTGATAAGTTTCTGACGTTGTGACAAAACAATGTTAAATAATTTGGTTTACAATTTTCCCCAAGAAAATTAAGTTCTAGTTTCACTTCCAAGTTACTTACAAGACCCTCAAGTATGGCAATTTAGTTAGGATTTCAGGCAGTGATCCATTCAAATTGTTGTTTGACAAGTCCCTGTCATTTTTATGACAAGAAAATGCGAGGCAATTGTGGTGGTAAATCAACCCCTGATGAGCTCTATATATATAGAGCACAAAATCCCCTGTTCTTCTTTACATGCAAAATAATATTATATTGAATTTAAATTTTATATGCTTACAGATTTTGTATTGATGTGAGATTGACCAGGTCCGGTGCTATATTTCCGGTCAACCCGATTGAGGACAGGTTCCTATATGAATTTTTTAACTATTGTTAGAAGAAAATAAAATCAAATACAAGAGTTTAGTAAGATATGGCTTGTATTCAGGAATAATTACTTACAAGGATCATTATTGTAGCTGCATTTAAGACCATCCCATGAATATTCTTTAGGGGCACATGGATCACCTTGCCAGTGTTTGTTCACTCCATAAGTTGATTTAATATTCATGATGGTGTCAACTAAATTTTTCACAACACAGATACAAGATTACAAGAATAAGTAAACAAAATGTATATATACTTGGAAAGGAACAATAATGATAATGAATCATATATATATCTTATTGGAAGACAATACCATCACTTTGGTTTGTTTGTGATTGTGGTAATTCATTCACAATATAAACTTCAACCGCGTTGAGTATCGGTGGAAGGGTTGAATTTTCTGTTTTGATGACCCAGAAATAATTCTTTCCCTTACCTACAGGTGCGACGCTGCATACTGTGGTCGTATTTAGGTATTTGGGACTGACAGAGCCAAACTCCATTTTTCCATTCAGATAAATATCAAACTCTCTAGACTGATTCGCTTGAAGCTTTTCGAATTCAGCAAAGTACAGTTAAAAATAGAATTGGGAAGTAGGATCAAAAGTTTCGAAGTAAAAATTTAAGGGCTCACTGGAATTTTCTGGAGTTGAAGCAGTACTCATGACACTTCCTGCTGGATGGTAATCATCTGAACTGGCTATGGAAGATTTTGTACTTAATCGTGTCCAATTAAAGTAATTATAGGGCCTCCAGATTCTATCGTAAACATCATCTCCATACCTGCAGAGGAATTGCCACAACAATTAAGCAGGACTGCATATAAATTCGGTCCAAAATGCAGCTCAAACTCCGGCACTTTGTTTTGGGAATCATAGTTTCCATACGTGAATCTTGCTCTTATCAAATATTTAGTGCCACTTGTGACCTTTATATTGTAACAGTTTCTGATGTTTTCAGGAAAGGTTCTAACATACCATATTTAGGCACTTTGTTCTACCATAATTGTAGAAAATTCAGGAAAGGTTCTAACTCTCACCGGTGTTTATGAAAGCTGCATCTGAAATGTAATTTATGCCCGTGTCTACATCGTCATAGTTAGAGCCTTCTGGTAACCTGCAACCTAAGCTAATGAATCCCAAGAGATAGAGATACAAAGACAGAGAAGGCTTAATTTTACAGTTAGAGCAAGAAACATATAGTACTTATACAATGACTTCAGAATTGTTAGATATTAAAACCTGATTGATCCTGGCAATGAACAAAAACTGCCACAACGAAACTGCTAAGCAATGCGAAGAGGAAATGCTTTGAAATCTCCATTACTGTCTTCTGATTTTCCCTGTTCTGGAGATTGAAGAAGTAAGCAACCATTATCTTAATTTATGATTTGTGTTATAGTCTAATGAAATAGAATATTAAGCAACACATTTGACTAATAAATTTTTCTATTTCCAGGAAAGTGAAGGATAACTGCTACGCTATAGACTAATTCTATAATTAATTTTAATATTTGTGATCTGAATTAGCTTCTGGTGTATCTCTAAGAATGTGAATGGGACCAAATCAAAGTCAGTCAATCATTAGTATCTATAAACAATTTGTATTCGGCTACTATACAGGATTATATGGTTGCTGGGTAAATTTCTAGTATTTCGATTTCAATCCAAGGGTTTATATAAATTAAAGTTTTAAAAATTAAAACAAAAATTAAACAAAAAGTAACTAATCTCTCTCACATAATTGACCATTAACAATATTGTAGCTAAACCCTAAGTCGTATATTTTTCCACCAAGAAATACAATCTTGTGACCTATTAGTCTATTATGCATAACCAATTTGTGTAATAGCCAGGCCCAAGCTGGCCCAAACCCAAAATATTTTACTCCCAAGTCCCAAAACATCAGCTATAAAGCCAAGCCCAGCAAATATTTTGTCTCACAAAGTAGAAAAAAGAAAATGAAAGTATAAGAAATAGAGAGAAAACATCTTTCTTGTGGTTCTCCTTCACTTTTCCTGTTGTTGAATGTTGATGCACCACTGCTCCAGGTTCTGTTGCCATGCCAGTTACTGTAAGATTAATTAGTTTTTGTTCAATATATTGGTCGAAATTATTAGTATTGATTATTTGATTTCTTTGCTATTTTCTAATCATTTTTAGGAAGGTTTCCTAATTGGTTAAGCATGTTTCAAAGGATAAGCGATGAAACTCATGAGCTATTAGCATTCATTTTTATTTTTATTTTTATTTTTGTTTTCTTGGCATCTAAATGCAGAGATTTTACTCAAAGAATAAAAAGGAAAAAACCCAGGAATATTTTAGCCTAAGAGCAAAGTGAAAACTAGTTTGCTTTTCTGTGTTTTATTTTATTTTATTATTTTTTTTTTTAAGGGGAAAAAGTTTTCTGTAATTTATTATATTACTATAAATCTAATATATATATATATATATATATATATATATAATAAAGACCCATATGAAGTAGGAATGTGGTTCACCACAATTTATCATTGGAAAACCATGGTTTTATTCGGTTCATGCCTAACACGTATGTATAATTGGCCATAGAATCATATCTAATTTTTTGTCCATATTTTGTATCATTTCAAGCATGCTTATTGATTACCATGTTTAATGTTACACGGGTGGATATTTGTTTTTGAGAAGCTAACACGTATATTTCTTGTCAAAGTGGCTTTGATAATTTGTGGGATACTGGATGCAAGAGACAGAAGAGTGAGTTGTGCATCAGATGAAAGGGATTTCAGTGGATGGAAAATCAGAACTATCTTTTGTTGAATCCAATTTTGGATCATTCAAGGTTCAAGGAATGCATTGATTATGACAGTTGAAGTAGATACTAAAGAAAGGTCAGGATGTGTGATGATCTTATTGCTTTATTTGCTTTCAGATTCTCCCTTAAGATTAAAATGGCATTAGATGTTATCAGTGCCAGGATTTCTGACTTGGGGGGCTAGACTAAAAACTTCATTAAAATATTTATAAGTTTGATGATCAAAATGAGTACACATAGTAGGGGAGACTTAGGCCTTACCCTTCAAAATGAATATGCTATAAAAAAAAAATCTAAACTGAAAATAAATAACAAAAACGTAAAAATAAATAAATAAATAAATAAATAAAAACTTACAATACAAGTGCATCACTATTTCGTTTGAGTGATACCCGACGAGGACCCACATCACAAAATTCATCAATTATCATATCTGGATCAATGGTATCAGAAAATTCTCTTTCAATATAAATCACCATGCAACTTGCAAGAAACTCATCCTCTATCTTATTGCGAAGTGCTATTTTAATAAGCTTCATGGCTGAAAATGCTCGCTCTGTTGTTGCAGTAGAAACAGGAAGAGTCAACACAAGACGAATTAAACGATCAATCAAGTGGAAATGTTCTAACCTTTTAGTTTCAAATAACCTACGACACAATTCAGAAAGTGAGGAGATATTTTGAAACTCTGAATCATTAGGTACATCAAGCTCATAATGCTCCAATTGTCTTCTTAAAGTGCCAATCTTTGATCCACAAAAATCTTGAGGATAAAATTTCTCAGCAAGATTGCAAATATTATCAATATGAAATGATTTGAATGAGTCAGAAGGATCCAAAGATGAACTAAGAATAAGAAGCTCCAACCATCTTTGCGAAACTTCTGCAAAAGTGATTTTGTTGTTGAAACAAACCTCATGGCATTTAAAATATCTTGATTTTTGACCTGTAAGGCTTGACAAAGCATATCAGTATACCCCATAACTTTGTTCATCATAAGCAAAATAAACACAAATTCAAAGGATTTCATACCCTTATAAGCTCTTTTTGCCTCTCCCCGTATATTGTTGTTAAGTCCATTCTCAACCATGTTTTCAAGAACACAAGAAGTTGCATCAAACATTTCAATCAACCTTGCAACAGAATTAAAATGAGAACTCCAACGAGTAGCTCCAGCTCGTTGCAAAACACGAATTTGATTAGCTCATTTACCGGTCTTAAGTTCTCCAGAAGCAATCATTTCTGCAACTTCAAACTCTCTAGTAGATTTTAACTCCAAACGACGTTTGGGAGAAGCACTAACAAGATTGACAATACAACTTAACTTTGAAAAAAATAACCACACATCATGAACGTCTTTAAATGCTGCAACTAATGCAAGTTGTAATCGATGAGCAAAACAGTGAATATAATATACATAAGAACAATCTTTCAGAAACAAAGCTTGTAACCCTTTCCATGCACCCCTCATATTACTCGTGCCATCATAGCCTTGACCTCGCATATTTTCAACTTCAAGATTATATGTAGTCAAAACCTTGGAAATTGCATTTTTAAGAGTTGGAGCACTAGTTTCATCAACACCCACCACTTGAAAAAATCGCTCTCTTATAAACCCATCATAATCAACAAAACGAAGAATAATAGCCATTTGTTCTCTATTGGATTCATCAAGTGCCTCATCAACAAGAATTGAAAACTTTGCATCTCCAACTTCTTCACGAATCTTTTTACGCACTTGATTTGCAAAAATTGTTAATAACTCATTTTGGATTGTTGGTGATGTATACTTAGCATTCTTCAGAGCATTATCCAAACATATTTTGGTAATTCCTTCATTCAAAGTTGTGCACAATTTAATCATTTCAAGAAAATTGCCACGATTGGATGAACTTTCAGATTCATCATGCCTTCTAAAAGCACATGCTTGCCTTGCAAGCCATTTAAGAGCAATTATTGATGTATTGAGTCACAATCGATGTTGTAAAATTTCTTTGGAAGATTGTTGATTCAACATATTGTCAATGTGTCGAGATGGGTCCTTAAAGTTATCTAACCTCTGTGCTGCAAGACTATGTTGAGAATGAGCATGCCCTTCATGGTTTGCAAAAGCACATTTATCTCTATCATGAACTCTTTTCCAACTATTGAATCCCTGACTGGTAAATGCAAGATTCTTTGATGGAATACTATCAAAAAGAAAGCATGGAAAACAATATGCTCTATCTTTTTCAACAGAATACTCAAGCCAAGAAAATTGGGAAAACCAAGAATAATTAAACCGCCGATTTTGTTTCCCAGTAAGTGTAGGTTTATATTCTTTTAATTTAGGCTGACATGGTCCCATGATAATATAAGCTCTACGAACATCATCACGACAGTTAACAGGATATGCCGTTATCGGAAGACGTAACCCCGGATCACGTTCGAGAGCACTAGTATCGACATCTTTAACCTCAACTCTAGTAGAAACATGTTGGTTCTCAATAATTGGAACATCAACATTTGATGGAGAAACTATTTTACTTGATGATTGATTCTCATTTGATTTTGGGAAGAAATCCAAAATATTTTTCCTTTGCTTTAATTTTTGATTATTAGACATAATAACCTACAATAGTAAGAAACTAAGAATTCAATAAGAAACAGAGTAAATAACTTTTACATATATATATATATATATATGGCAAAGTCACAATCTCAATCAAAAATCATCCAAATAACATGAAATATGTAAATATATTTTCTAGAACAATTTACGTAAATATATCACTAAATCAAGTCCAAATATGTAAATATATTTTCTAGAACAATTTAATTCTACATCTCTATTCTTTAAATGACTAAATCAGTAAATCTCATCATCTCAAACCTAAAATTGAAGTATATTTAAAATAATAATAAAGATCCACATACCTGACTGGAGATGAGACCGAGACACCAAGTTAATGTGTTGTTACAACTTGTAGCCTTGTAGTCTTGTAGATTACAAAATTAAATTAGAGAATTGAATCCAGAGGCAGCTGTTATACTTGGAAGATAGTTTTTATTTTATTTATTTTATTTTTATTTTTTATTTTTAAGTATTACAAATTTATGAGATTGTACTATAATAGGTCAGTCAACACTTGTCGAGATCAATGTACATATGCAGCTCATACAGCTTTTTTGTCTTCTCAGCCTATCTTGATGGTACAATTAAATATTACATTCATTTGTAACTTGTGGGGTAATATATTCATTATCCAAATTCACGGTTATAAAATCATTTGGATTGATAGACTGATCAGCACCACAGCCATCGCTTTTTTGAGCCATCACTTTTTCGAATCTGTAACCAGGGTACTTAAAATCGATAGATATACCGAAATATCCACCGATATATCCGTATTTTGGAGGGACCGATATCGAAACAGGCAAATATCCAATATCCTGCAGAATATCCGGCCGATTTCGAAATATCTGTAAAAATCCACCGATATTCCCGAAATATCCCGAAATTCCCAAAATTTCATGAATTTCACCCCGAAAGTCCATGGATATTTTGCATATTATTAAAATAATTTTTTTAATCCTAAACAATTAAATTATTGTTAAAATAATTTAGCTTGAAAATTATTTTAGAAGAAGCATTAACAAATTTATAAAAATTTCCAACATAATAGTAAATAGTAAAATTGTTGAATACTTGAAGTAAAATTGGATAAAAAACCAAAGAGTGGACGTGTAAAATATGTAAAATTTTGTGAAAGCAATCTAAAAAAAAATTGTTTGTGACTCAAATGTGTAAAACTAATTCCAAATAGTATTAAATATGTACCAATCAATTTATAAATATGTAGAATTGATTTTTTTGTAACTTTGTACCGACATTCCAAATAAAAGAATCTTAAAATATATGAGCCACTGTACCAAGTTCTAAGATTGGTTGATACAGAAGTTGTACCCACCATGCCTATCGTGTATGAGTTAATGTGTGTGATGGAAGATACAGTAAAACAACAGAGAGGGAGTAAATGGGTTCTAAACATTATACAAGACCGATGGGATAAAATGCTCAATCACCCACTACATGCTGCAGGTAAATTTTATTTTGGATTGTTTGTCATTCATAATTAAATTTTAGTATAGTATTTATACTAAAATTATTCTTTTTTTTTATTATTCTAACTTACTATTTGAACCCAAAGTACCAATATAGAGACAATATTGGGGATAATTCGGATCTTCTGAAAGCCGTACATAATGTCTATGTGCAATTAAACACTGAAGCTGTAGGAATTGCTAATTTTGGAAATGAGGTAAAAAGTTACAATTTACAACCAATTTTATAATTCCAATATTATAAATTCTTTGTATGTGAGTATTGTGTCATATTAATATATATTATATACATATTGATCTCATGAATGTAGCTGACATACTTTAAGGATGGAAATAAAAGTTTTGGTGAACTAGCAGCCATTGCAACTAGAAGCAAAATGCAACCAGGTATATAACTTTTATTACAAAAATTTACATATTAATAATAAATAATAATATCATTGAAATAATATTCATACTTATAATACTTAATAATTTTTATTACAGCTGATTGGTGGGTAATGTATGGAAATTGTGCTCCATCATTGAGTGCAATAGCAATTCGCATACTATCACAAACATCATCATCTTCTGCATGTGAAAGAAATTGGTCCACATTTGCTTTAATCCACACAAAACAAAGGAACCGTCTTGCCTATTTTAAGCTTGAACAACTTGTTTATTGTTATTATAATATGAAGTTGAAACTTAGGGATATGGCAGCTGAAAAAGATAAAGTAAATGAAACTGATTTTATGGATCTACTTCAAGTAGCTGCTGAAGCAGAAGACGATAATGAGAATCCTATTTTTAACTAGGTTAGACTTGTCTCCTTGGATGATGACGAAGGAAATCCTGATTCACATATTGCTTCTCATGCTCAAGACATGGGAATAAATGTTGAACAAGTGATTAGAGAAGAAGTTGGTGTAGATCTTAGAGTTATTGTTACCAGCTCTTCCGATGATCAACATACCTCTGATGTAAATAGTGGAGGAAAATATGATGGAGATGATGGGGATGAGGCAAGAGGTTGAGATTCTGGTGCAGGAGGTTTGAATGCTGGTGCAATAAGTTGGGATGTTCGTGCTGGAGGTTGGGATGCTGGTGCAACAGGTTGAAATGCTAGTGTGGCGGGTTAGGATGCTCATGCAGGTAATTTTGATCAAAATCGTGATAGACAACATGGAGGAACAAGTCAAAATGTTGAAGATTCTTTGAATATGACTCTCTCCTCAATGAGTATAGACATAGAAAACAGTTCTTTGGGTGATTCGCAGACAATGTCAGGTTCTCATGTACCAAATTATGGTAGTTATGGTGGCTGCAATATATTTGATTATCTTTCTCCACAAATGTCATATGCAATACCTATGCATGCAGATCAATAATATCCACCAAGTTGGGTAAATCCAAACTACCCAATTCATGGATCAGTTGGAAGAGATCAAGCAACATACGTGTGGCATATTAATAACTACATTGAAAACTATGCAAACACGTTTTATTGGGAAAATTATTGTTTGAATCATGATAGAAATGTATCTTATGTATTTGAACCAGCAAGGAATTCATTTTGGTTTTAAATTTAAGATTATTATGTATGAATTATGATTTATGATAGAAACTTGGAAGTGTGGAACTATTACTATATATTTTTTAATGATAATTTTGTTTATTAAATATTTAATCTCTTTATATTGTATATAATATTGTAAAAGTGAAACAAAATATTATTCTATTAAATACTCAATTTTAAAAATTATATACAGACTCTATCTATGTTATAATTTATAATAAACTCATAACTATGATAATTTATCATTGAAATATGATTCATTTGATGTATAATTACTTGTTTAAGCTTGTCCTAAAATTTCACAAAACAAATCTAACTTTAGATATAAATATCCATCATTTTTTTAATTTTTGACGGAATATCCACCGATATCGATAATATCCCCGATATATCCGTAAATTTAGAAGCTCGATATTGATACCGATACCGATACCGATATTACGTTCCTTGCTGTTATGTGGACTGGAAGCAAAACAAGTACACACAAAAGTTAAAGAGAATTTTCACTCATGATTATCTTCATCAGTGATTCAGTCTATGATCAATCACTATTATGATCAACATATATAGAAAAGCTTCCAAATTTTGTATTAATGACTTGTTGGTCCATTTAATAAATCCTAGGATACTAAATTTTCAACACACACAAGTACACAACTCATCACTACTGTTAGATGACACAACAAACAAATTAAAAATTGATTTGATTAGTATGCGACATGCCGACATTCACTTTTTTTTTTTCCATCAATAGTGATCAATTCCAAAATATATATATGATTCTATTCAATCCCAAATAACTAAGTATACATTAATAAAAAAAAATTAAAAAAAATCATGGTCTCTAGTTCCTATTCTCTGCAATTACTCACAATTTGGACAGCTATATATTAATGTTTTCCAGAAAATTAAGGCAATACTAACAATATGTACTTTGTTCCCAAGATTCTTTCTCTCTCTTTTTCAGTATTGAAATTTTTTGACCCATTTCAAATTAGAGGATTTTCATATAAACCCTAAAACTAAAATTTGTGGTGTATAGAATACAAAACAGAAAATTAATACCAAAATCAAAGTATTAAACTAAGGGAAAGGAGGAAAAAGTGAAATTTTTACCATTGGTTGTTGCTTGTGATAACGTGATGTTCAATTTGGTATTTTTGTTTCTTGAATTCTTGCCTTCTTGGTGAATGGCGTTGATTATTGATCACACTATCACAAAGACACAAATTTACAGAGCCTCTGCCTCTAGAGAGAAAGAAAAGAAGAAGAAGGAAAATAGTACTTGTTTTTAATTGGCCAATTATGGACTTGTTTTTAATTGGTGAATGCTGTTGCTGTTTGTGTTTGGGTTGTCCTGTTTTTGTTCTTGGCGTGTTGGTCCTTGGTCGGGTTGTTTCTCTTCAGACTTCAGCCCTGTGATGTTTTTTAATATATTGCCTTTCAAAAAAAAAATTATGGACAGCAATGACAGACCCAACAAAGAGTAGTGGGCTGTGGGTAATCTAACTTGGGCCACTCCCACTCAGCCCACTCTGGATACATTTTGAAACTTGAAAGAAACAAAAACTGAGAAACATATATGTACTATGTATATAAATATTTTTTTTGAGTGGTGATATTTGCACCCCTTTAAAATCGTATGTACACCCCAAATTTATATATTTTTAGAATCCCAACATTACCCTTAAATTAAACTATTAATATTTTAATTCAAAAATATAATAAATTCTTATCATTATTTACTTTTTCAAAATTTTAACTAATTAAATCAAACTAAAAAAAAAAAAAAAAAACACAAATATATCAAAAGTGAAAAAACTCAGTATCATTCTCTTAAGAAAATATGGAGGAGGCTGTTGCTTCCTTTTTCATCCTAGATTAAAAAATTAGATTGCAACATCTTTCAAAGTTAGGGAAGAGTACTGCAACTCCTCCCATATATGTATATTAGGCCTATTTTAAATTTGTATTTTACATTAAAAAAAAAAAATACAACAACACATAAACTTAACAAAAAAAAAAAAAAACAAGGAGAATGATGAAGACGAAGTAGATGTCTGTACAAAAAAAAAAAATTGTTGTTGTTTATGCGTTTTTCATTTTATTTCTTTTTATTGTTATTTTGAAACTAATTTTTCCTTTTTTATTTTGTTTTAGGTAAAATAAAGAATAAAAGGTGTTGATTTTATAATATTTTTAATTTTTTTTTTTAAAGGGCATATTTGGTAATGTGTGGGGTGTATTTACAATATTTTATCTTTTAAATTTTTTTAAAGGGGTGTACATACAAATTGGGGTGCACATATAGTTTTTCAGGGGTGCAAATATTGCCACTTTTTTTTTTGAAAATTGGACCCGGGCTACAGCTCGGTTTAGCGTCAATTTGCCTCCGCCACTGGATGTTATTTTTTCAGATTAATGCCAATCAAAAGAAGCTGACAACAATATGTCGGTGGATTGTATTAGTTTTACCTAATTAGGCATGTGCTAATTAGGTAATTAGGTAATTAGGTAAGAGGCTGTAAATATCCTATTTATGTGATTTTCTGCCTCAAGGCATATCTATGTTTTCTAATTTCTTTTGTTCTATGCAAAGCTTCTGCATTTTTATCATTGGACATTAATTGCGTTGGATAACCACTTATCTAGGTGAATCAAATTGTCTTGCCTAGATGCATTGTGAACAAAGGTTAAGAACAATTGATGCCTTAAACCTCATAATATTCGCAATTTTGCATGTTTGAAATTTCTTGCTTTTCCAGACCATCTTGCGCTTTGTTAGATATCTGACTTCTGATCTGGTGTTCTTCATCAAGGATACAAGTAAAACGCTCTGCAGGCGTAGTCCCTTTTGCATATCTTTGCTCTTTGCAGCTACCGTGCTTGATCTGAATGTTTGACATCACTAAATTTTGTGATAGTCTTTATTTTATTTCCCAATTTTAGAATGTGATTCGATTTTCGATTGAGTATCTTATTTTCTGTGCAGGGTAAGTGGGCAAAATATTCCTTTGGTTGGAATGTGATTCTGCATCTCTTAACAGGAAGGGGAGAATTTGACTAGGTTAGTACTAAAGATAGAAATTAATATATATATTTTTGTAATTGTTGAAATGGATAAAATAAGATCAAATAAGTCTTTTTTAGATATGTTGTGTGATGATCTCATTACTTCAATCCTTTCAAAAATTTGTCTATGAATATGTGACAGCTAATTGAGTATATGTCTTCACCTTAATACTTCAGTTCCTCCACTTATTTTGTCATTGAATGATACACTTTCAAATGATTGATGTCCTAATTTTTTTTTTTTGATACACTTATCTCTTATGGCTCAAAGAATCAATTCCAAGTCAGTTTGTATAATGTTAAACTAGGCAAGTGGATTTGACTATCTTTTTTTTTTTCAGTGATAAAATAAACTTGATTAAGTAACTTTTGACAAGCTATACTTTTCCTTCTTTTAAAAAAGAAATAATAAATTGTTTGTACTAATACTGCTGTATATAAGAACTTGTACTTTTATTATCACTGGTATTGTTGTTGTTAATGTAAAGTTAAAACAGAGGAACCTCTTTTCCTTCAACATAAATAAAGTTGAAACTTCTCTTGTGCTTCTCCTTCACTTTTCCTGATAGGTGGCTTTATGTTGATATTCTTTACTTTTGCCGGTAACTGAAAACTGTAGTTTGCTTTAATATTGGTTTATGTATATGACTTTATCCAAGTTATTTTCTAAAGTATTTACTTTGCAAGAATATTTTGAATATCTATATACTATTCATAAATTCATAATCAAATAAGACTTGTTTCAGTGATGGTAATGAGATAATAGAAGGTTTTTGATGAATTTCAGAATTATCTTACTACATACACAAATAGTAAGATAATATCACTAGAAGCAAGGAGAGGAAGGAGGACTAAAAATAGTACCATCCATAAATGTCAATTAGAAGCAGAGATCACATGGCACAAATTAATTAGCAAAGATTCTTCTTCTGTTTTTCAAATATAATAGTGGGATATCTTTCATGGCATCTACATATAGAATAAATTACTCAAAAGAATAATGTGAAAGCAAAGGAATATTTCAACCTAGCGAGCAAAGCAATAAACTGGTTTTGCTTGAATGCTGGTTTTGGTATAGGGCCTTATCCAATTTTTTTCCCAAAGTATTTACTTTGGAAAAAAAAAATATTAATTAATCATATAATCAGATATTTTATTTTAATTTTTTTTTAATTTTTTTACATTGTGAAGCTCAGTTGTAGCATTATTTTATTTAGAGAAAATAAACGATTCTGTAGTTTTATAGATTAAATATTAATTCTCGAAGGAAATCTTATTCTTTGAGTGCCTATGTCCATCAGTAATGACTAATGGCATCTAACAATACCTTGCCTAAAATTTTGCTATTAGAATCATCTTCTTTTTTTAATTTTCTCAATTACACTTGCATGATTTTCAAGGAAAATACTTTAGTAATAACTCGGACAAAGCATTATACCAAATCCATCTTCAAAGCAAGTTTTCACTTGGCCACGGTATAAGAACCTGAGGCATATGGCAGCATTTTCACATCCATAAACTCAATTTAATTCTCCTATTGTAATTGCCATTCAAATTACCATTTCTCAAAATTATGGCTGATGCAATTGTTTCCGTTGTCTTGGAGCAATTGGCTTCAATTGCTCGTCAACCGATTCAACAAGAAGTGACACTAGTATGGGGTGTCAACAAAGAAGTAAAAAGGCTGACTAGCAATTTCCAAGCCATTCAAGCTGTGCTCGTCGATGCAGAGCAAAGGCAAGTGAAGGAGAAAAGTGTGAGAGTCTGGTTAGATAAGCTCAAAGATGTATCCTACGATGCGGAAAACGTGCTGGATGAGTGGAACACTTCAAAGCTGAAAATGCAAATTCAGAGAGCTGAAAATGCTCTTACTCTTAAGAAGAAGGTATGTTCCTTCTTCCTCTCTCCTTGCTTTTGTTTTTGACAAGTTGTTTTGCACCATGACATAGCTTTCAAGATAAAAGAAATAAATGAGAGTCTAGATGATATTGCTAAAGAAAAAGATAGGTATAATTTTAATATGGTTGGGAGTGTTGAACAACCTCAACGAGTAGAAACTATCTCATTAATAGATGAGTCTGAGATATTTGGTCTAGATAAGGAAAAAGATATTTTGGTAAGCAAGTTGTCGTGTGAGAGTAGTGATGAAAAAGAGGGCCTCCATATCATCTCACTTGTAGGGATGGGAGGAATAGGAAAAACAACTCTTGCTCAACTTGTTTATAACAATAATAAGGTAAAAAAGAGTTTTGAAAAAAGAATGTGGGTATGTGTATCAGATCCATTTGATGTGTTAAAGGTCGCTAAAGCTATTGCTGTTGCTTTAGAATGTCCTACTTCTGAATTAGTTGATTTGGAATCTTGTGTACAAAAGATTTCTCAATCCATTAGAGGAAAAAAGTTTCTTCTTGTCTTAGACGATGTCTGGACTGAAGAACGTAATGCATGGGAACCATTAAGCCATTGTCTAAGGAATGGTCTTCCTAGAAGTAAAATTTTGGTTACCACACGTAAGCACACAGTTGCTAATATGATGGATTCAACTGATGTTATCCCAATTAAGCAGTTGTCGGAAGAGCATTGTTGGTCAATGTTCAAATGCTTAGCATTTTCTGGTAGATCTGACTTGGAGTGTAGAGAACTAGAAGATATTGGTAAGGAAATTGTAAGTAAGTGTAAGGGTTTGCCTCTTGCAGCAAAGACTATGGGGAGTCTCTTGCGCTTTAAGAGAACTAGAAATGAATGGGAAAGTATCTTAGATAGTGATATGTGGGTACTTAAAGAGTTTGAGAAGGATATATTTCGTGCTCTGATGCTTAGTTATAATGAATTGCCTCCTTTAGTCAAAAGATGTTTCTTGTATTGTGCTATCTTTCCAAAGGACTACCAATTAGTTAAAGATGAGTTGATTAAAATGTGGATGGCTCAAGGTTATTTAGACTTAGAACAAAATAAGGAGATGGAGATGATAGGTGAAGATTATTTTAACATCTTAGGGGCACGTTCATTCTTCCAAGAGTTCATAAAAGATGATATTGGTAATATTAGAGGATGTAAGATGCATGATATAGTACATGACTTTGCTCAATTTCTCACCAAGAATGAATGTTTTGCCATGAAAGGCAAAGATTTTGGAGAATTCGGCATTAACGTTTCCTTTGAGAAAGCTCATCATTTAATTTTGATGGTTGATGAAAATAGTTCATTTCCTATCTCCATTTGTAATATCAAAAAACTGCGTAGCCTTTTGATTCAATTTGAATTAGGCAACAATTTATTTGATAGAGTCTTGCTTAAGTTTTTGGGTCAAAATACACGCTTAAGGGCATTAGCAATGACGGGTACTGCCGATTTTGATATGATGACTGGTTGTCGAACTTTATATCCGATAAGGTTTGAAAAACTTCTAAGAGAGATAGGAAAGCTAATACATTTGAGGTATCTTGACTTAAGCAAAAATGAAGGGTTAGAGATGTTACCGGAAACATTATGTGAATTATATAATTTGCAAACCTTAAATATTTCTTTTTGTGAGAATCTTAAGGAACTACCTCAAGGAATAGGGAAGTTATTCAACCTAAGACATTTAGCAAATGATTTTACTGATTCTCTAAGATACATGCCCAAAGGAATTGAGAAATTAACATGTCTTAGGACATTAATAGAATTTCATGTGAGTGACAGTAATTATAGTAGCAAAGCATGTTCAATTGATTGTTTGAATCAATTTTGCCACCTCGAAGGATATCTTCGTATAAAAGGTTTGAGAAATTTGACAAATGTGGGTGAGGCGGAGAGAATACAACTTACAAATAAGAAAAGCATTAATACGTTGGCATTAGACTTCAGCGGGTCCGATTCGGTGAACAATGAAGCAATTCTTGAAGCTTTGCAACCTCCCCCAAATTTACAAGAGTTAACAATATCAGAGTACGCAGGCACGGTGTTACCCAATTGGATTACGTCATTAACCAATTTGAGAGGAATATCTTTGATTGAATGGATCAACTGTCAGCAACTGCCTCCATTAGGAAAAGCGTCATCTCTTGAATCAATTTATATACAAAGAATGCAGAGAGTGAAAAGGGTGGGTAATGAACTTTTGGGATTAGAAAGTGATGACATTACTTGGTCGTCATCATCTTTATCTGTTACTGCTTTCCCCAAATTGAAATCTCTCTACTTTTATGAGATGGAGGAATGGGAAGAGTGGGACTTTGGAAATGAAGATGATAATATAACAATCATGTTTTCATCTCTTCGTTTATTGGATATTGGAAATTGCCCCAAATTAAAGGTATTGCCGAAGTGATGCAGGAGAGATTATCAAAGATATTGTTGAACATTTTTTATTTTAAAAATATTCTTGTAATTAATACATATTATGCAGGAGAGATTATCAAAGATATTGTTGAATTTTTCGCTGCATCACGAAGCAGATTCTTCAGGCACCGCTGGAAGTTTTGTGCATAAATTGGTGTACTATTTTAAACAATCGTTATAGAAAGGGGACAGGAGAGAACTGGTCTGACATTTCTCACATACCTAATATCATAATTGATAGAGATTATGTGCAGAGAGACGGCCGTTGAACTCTCTGGAATGGATGAGACAAACATGCATCCAACTCTAGGTATTTTCTTCTCCTCCTTTTACTTCATTGTTTTTATTTTGAATAATTGTAAGTTGATTTAAATTAATTAACTGAGCTGATTTGTAAAAAAGTTAAAACAGCACAGAAATGGAGAAGACGAAGATCGGAAAAAGATTTGAAGGGAAAGTAGCAATCGTCACTGCTTCGACTCAGGGCATCGGCTTAAGCATCGCCGAGCTGCTCGGCTTAGAAGGCACCTCTGTCATTGTCTCTTCTCGAAAGCAGGTTTGTTAGCTATTGATGTTATATGTTTCTCAATTTTCATTCTCTGTATTGATTTGATCGAATTTGATCAAATTCGAGTCTGGTTGTACTGGGGTGATTTGAATTTATTTGGGTCGATCAAAATTGTACATTTTGTTGTAAAAATCAAAATTTATTTTATTTTATGTAAATTTAAAGAGTCACGGTTGTTTTTGGTTAATTTGTTGCAGAAAAATGTGGATGAGGCAGTTGAGAAACTGAAAGCTAAAGGAATTGTATGTTATGTATCAAATGCACAACAAAGGAAGAAACTCATAGACAAGACAGTTCAGGTGAGCAACTAACTTAAATTATCTTCAAACAATTATTATTAATATTAATAATTTCATTCTTTTGTGAGCAGAAGAGGCAGAGTTGCAATAGGTATGTGATGCGGCGGATCAACTGGCATTAGATTATTTGGAGGGGTGGGATTTGAAACAAGCCAAGTAAGACCAAACCCGGGCGACGGATTCAGAATGACTTGAAATTTTGACAGCTGATGCGTTTCGGCGTTTCCAGAACAACTACGTAGCTTTGCTACGTAAGCATGTCCTTTTTTAGGCGAATTCCGTCGTTTAGGCCTTGAATTAGGCGTTTTTGCTATTTTAGGAAAGTTTCGTTTTCGCTTTAAATTGAGTTTCCCAATTCCGAATCGACTTACGTCAATTCTGGAGTGTTTAGGATTCTCAGTAGAATTAGTTTTTGCTTTAATTTTGTTTTTTGCCTTTTTTGGTAAATTTCCGTTTTAAATCGTTTTCTTGCTTTCCAAGGAATTCGATTAGGTTTAGGAGTTGTTTTGCTTTAAATAAAGTTGTAGGCCGAATTGGCCAGACGGTTTTTGATTTATAAAATTTAGAGTTTTCTCTATTCATTCCAATTTCGGTATTCATCACGAATCAACGAATTGAAGCCTAATTTTCCGGTATTTGTGCGCAAATCAACGGAACTTTAGTAGGTTGTTTCTAATCGTGTTACGCAGGTTTTTCTCGACAGAGCTTCCGCTACATCAGTATGCTTCCATGAATTTAAACGTGAGAGCCCAGAATGTAGCACTCCAAATCTCCTCCCTCAACAGAAACTGGTTTGTCATGTATCTGTCCTGAGTGGCATTGACATGGACCTCCTTCGGATAACAGAGTCAAGGTAGATATTGCTGGCCATGAT
Organism: Acer yangbiense; assembly: GCA_008009225.1. NCBI lineage: Eukaryota > Viridiplantae > Streptophyta > Magnoliopsida > Sapindales > Sapindaceae > Acer > Acer yangbiense. The sequence continues at coordinate 325,705 of VAHF01000258.1, read as the reverse complement.
CTTATTACTTTCTTTTTCAGATCTTTTAATTTGTGGATTTTTCATTGAAGATTAATGCTGTTCATAGAATCAAAATTCAAGCTTATTGTTTAATTCATTGAACTTTCGAATGGTTGCAACAAACGTCAACCGTAGGTATTTTCTCCTTCTTTTAGTAAATTTGTTATTGCTTTTAAGAGTTTTGATATCTAGTTTAATTAAATATATAGGTAGAAGCTAATTTTGATGTCAGATCCAAATCTAGTGGTTCACATGACAAGTTTACAACCCATTTGAACCATTGAAATGCGAGTAGATATTTAATGGTGATTTAGACATTTTATTCAGCTTTTTGTCCATATTTTGAATCTAGTTCTCGGTGATTATCATAATTTATTGTTACATGGGTAGACTTCTGATTTGAGAGAGGAGGTTGCTTTGGTGGTTTGTGGTTTGTGGTGTGCATCAGTATAAGGAATTTTTAATGGATGCAAAATCAGAAACATTTTTTGGTTAGAATCCAATTTTGGATCTTTCAAGGGAGAGGAATGCATTGTTATGACTGTTGGCACATTTGAACATTTGTTTGATCGCTCATTTTTGTCATCTTACATTTGTAGGCTTCAACAGAAACTTAATGTCAAACCGTTTCAAATGTCTGCAAAACCCATTTAATCTTTCTGTACAAAGCGTCTGTGTTCTTACCATTGGACATAAATTGCATTGGAGAACCACATTTCAAGCGGAATCAGACTATCGTGTCGAGCTGCAATGTAAAGAAAGGTTAAGAGTAATTCTCTTATCAATATTTTTATAGGTATATTAAGTTGATGCCTTGTACTTCTTAATGTTTGAAATTATGCATGTTTGTAAATTGTCAGGTTTATGTACCACTAGGAGAGGTATATTGGATTTGGGAGGCATGTAAATTTCTTATCTATGCTTTGGTGTTTCATTGCATAAGAAGAGGCAACGATCGAGAAGATGATCATTGTTAAAAGTGTTGGTCTTGTACTTAATTTTTTGTACAGAAAATGAAAACAGCAGTCAATTGGATTTCTTAAGCGACTCCAATTTAATAGCATAATGAAGTGATCAGAACTGGACATGTCCAAAGGAAGGATGGAACAAGAAGGTAGCACATTCACTATGATGTGCATAGAAGAGGCGTGTTTTAATAGGAATGCTTGGAATGAATTCAAACCTGAGAGCCCTTAAGAGGCCTATGCCAGTTCCGAGATTCCTCACGCTTGCTTGTAGCAACTCAAATCTACTACATCAGCACATAGGCGTTGGCTTGGCAACATCTTTTCTAATTAGCTGATGTTTGAATTTGTCGTGGTGCCTAGCTCCCCCACGCAACACTAATGGGCATGTCCCTCAGCTTAATGGTATATATGATAGAGTTGAAGTAGAGTAGTGATCAAATATCTTTAATTATAACACATGCTTGATATGGTAGATGATGATATTTTTACTATCTTTGCCTTCAGATCTTCCGGTAAGAGTATGTCATAGTTTGCTTGTGGGTTTTATGGTGAAAGGTATGCTTTGACTATCTTTCTTTGTAGCTTTTATTATTTTCTTATTTTTTTCTTCTGTACCAAGCTTCTAGATTCTGATCTTACAATGCGTTGAGAAGAAAGGTAAGGGACAAGTATGTGTCATTGCTAGTGAAAAACAGTGTTATCTAAAATTAAGAAAACAGAATACTCTTTTACATGCTTCTGATCTTTTGGAATCATATTTTTTAATTGTCTATTTAAATCAGAAAGTAGATCAAGTATGATGGAAGGCAGTGATGCTTAAGTAGAAATACAGACATGAACAATATGCAAGTGCATTAAGTTTGAGGGATATGAAAATTTTTGCTGCAAAATATTACTCAAAATCTTATTGGTCAAATTTGTTAGAGCTTGATCTCATATGATTCTTTAATAGTTTCTTAGTCTCTGTTTTCTAAAAACTTTTATCCATATTTCTATTTGTTGAAATGTTAATACATGTGACTATATCTATTCTACTAAACTAAATTTTGTCCAATACATGCTAATACTTTAGCATTTTTCTTCCATATCCTGCTGGTGGATTTTGTCATTGATTGAAGGACGAACTGCCAAGTGATCAATGTTTGTCAAGAATTTCAATATTATTGTCTTGATGGAGAATCGATGTCAAATGACCACGTGTGACATAAACTATGCAAGTGACATTATATATCTTATTTGAACTTCTATGATAAGGCATTTCTCAATTACTTAATTTTTACAAGCTATGTTGGTAAATTTTTCACATATACAAAGCTTCTTTTATCCAAATGTAAAGATCAGGCATAAAATTTTAATGCAGCTGAACATTTAAAGAGGAAGCAAATTTTGATCCTAGATACCTTGTCAAGAAAGATTAAGGACAACTTTTTGTTGATCTGTTATTGAAATTTAGACTACTTGACAACATTTGAATATTTGATTGACGACGGAAACACAATCTAGGTAACTTTGTCCCTAATATAGTTGGGATGTTGTGTACATACCTCTCAATGTTTGAAACCATACTGATAATGGTCAGGTTTTTCTGCTTAAGAAGAAGCCAAAAATGGAGATGACCAGCTGGATGTCATAATAGTGTGGCTGATGGAGGGAATCAACGGAACGCTGATGACTGGCTGCAAGTTGTTTTATCTGTTGTATGTATTTTCAGTTGTTGGCAAGAAATGTGATAACATGTCATTTCAAAAGTTATACCAAACATATACTTAATAGTTGAAGGTGTGTGCAGGTTCTTCATTATGAAAGTGTCTGTGCTATATACCACCAAGATGCTTCAAGAAACAATAAGCTTCTCCAAATGTTTGTTTGTTACACATTCTTGTTTCCTTTTCTGCTGGACGTGTTGTTATCTATGCTGCTCAGAAATGTCTAGTTCTAAATCTTAAGCTTCTGCGCTGAATAGATTCACTAATTGATCTTAAGTTTATGCATATGATGTTCATATTTTGAGGATAAGAAATAAGGTCAGCATATTAGCATCACGATCAATGCTATTTAAATTATTTTGCAGCCATTTGAATTATAAATGATGTAACTAACCAAAGTCTGCTCACTTGCAGATCCCACACACACAAGGTCTGTTATTTTTCAAGCAAAGCAACTGATGATAAGGTGTAATGCACTCTCCTTGCTCCAGGGCCGCTGATGATTCCATGTGTTGGAAATTTGTGTTAGAAACATTACCAAGTGTTCCAAACGGAATCTGATCCAAACAAAGTTTGATTGATGCGAATAAAGTGTTGTCAGAAAGAGGATAGCAAGACAAAGGCAATCGTGAAAACAGAGTTGGAAACGGAGGTCAGACACGCCAGCACATGTTGTCAATAGGCAGCTGTTCTGTGGGTGCGTGAGAGAGATTTGTGAGCTTAGGGATTGGTTGTAATTGGGTTTAAGGTTAGATACAATACTGTGTGTATGGTTGTGACAATATTTTGACATAGTGATATTTTTCTCTCGTCGTCTTGACGGTCATGGTTTTTTCCCAACTTAGGGTTTTCCACGTAAAAGGTTTATGTTGTGTGATTGGATTCTTCTCATCTTGTTTTTAGTTATTCGACATTAATTGTTTTGTTGTGCATATTAGGCAGGATTTTCTTGTCACTTTTCCAAACACTGGCAGTATATATACACATGCTTCACAAATGGCCCTGTTAATTACAGACATGATTACATACCATTCCATGTAAATTCCTCCCCGACTAAAAACCACTAATTATATTCTTTGTTGTAAGTGGAACCAAGTCTATTCTTTGAGTAAAAATGTTCATGTCCTGATAGCATCAAATTAAATTCTTGCCTCAACCAAAGGCAATTCTATATGCCTCAACCAGCATGAAAGCAATCATCCATGGTGCAATTCTTCAAACCAAAAGGACTTGTATAAAATTAATCACTAGTCGGCTTGTTATTATCTTCGGAAGCATAGACATCATATTTCTCATACAACCAGTTTGTTACATAGTACTTGCATAGAATTAATATCTATTTGTTGGAGACGAATTCTCTTAAGATTGTTTCAAGGTTCTATTCTGATTTTGCCAGTTGCAGGTCAAGCCATGCGCTTATCTCCGAAATCCGTTTTCTCCAGGAACCAGGAGAAGAGTCGTCAAGAGTAAACCAAGGGCCATTAGATGGTTTGGCAGGAGAACGACTGGGAATAGGTTCTGGTGGTTCTCCAAAAGGGATGGAGCAGTTTTTAAACCAAAAAGGAGAACGGTCTATTGGTATTGCGCATTGGGAAGACAGAATGCTGTCTTATATCTTTCATCTGGATGAATACCAATTTGCTAGAATGCACCTTTGAGGTCAAACTCTGAGAAGATTGTGGCACCTGGAAGCTGAGAGAATAAGACATTTGAATTTGCCACTGGCATGACCACAGTATCTCCTTAGACCGTCTCGGTCTTCAATGAGAACGGCACCCCAGAAAATATCACTGGCATCAGTTTGAAGGATAAGCTGGCCAGAAGAAGGGATGGTGAGGGCAGGAGGAGATTGAGAGATCTCTTTTAACTTGATGACGGCCTCAGTGTGGGCAGAAGTCCAGGGAGGAGGACGCTTCTTGAGGAGTGTGGAGAGAACTGAGGTGTAACGACTGACTTGTCCATACCAGACCTCTTCCCATCAAAGAATACGTTCAATCCACAGGCTTAGATCAATGCTTAATTCCGGCCTCTCCAAGTGAACAATATGTCACTCTTACCATTGATCAGAACATGATCGATCAATGGATCAAAGAAGGCTACTCCCATCTCCACATAGGTGTTGTCTGTATCATCCTCTCCCTACATGGCCGAAAAGGCTTACCTGTCACTGCCAGGCTGGCCTTGCTCAACACCATTTATACTCAGTATGAACAGGCTGTTGACAAACCTCACAAACCGGATCACCCTGACAGTAAATCCTGGGCTCCACAGATGGAGTAGGGCCAAGTGAAATCAAAGGGGTCCTGGGAGTCAATCATGTAGGAATCTTGAAAAGGGTTCCAACTCTGAGTGGGGTCTCTAAGGATACCAGGAAGGATAAAAACTTCATCGGTGGAGACGTTATTAACATCACATAGAAAATTGAGCAGTGAGATTTGGAGATTGTTGGTTGAGGAAGGAGCCTTAGAACCAGTGAGAGGTGTATAGATTGTTTTGATGGAGCCATCTGGTTGGGGAACATATGTTGTATCTGTAGCAACAACCAGGGCAACGTTCTGGAAAGCCCTTTCATAATTTGTAATCCATTCAAGGGGCATGATTTCTGTAAGTTTCTCTCTGGGCAACTGTTTTGGAATTTGAAGAATGGTAGGAACTTCTTCTTCTCTTTCTGCTTTGATGAAGATCGTATCACTATTATGACCAGGAAGTGGGAGATCAAGAGCATGGTCTTGAAGTCTGTAGGCAAGTTGGTGATGGAGGGTGGCCATGTAGGAATTGGCTTGCATGGGTACACCAAGGATCTGAACTTGGACTTTGAGACAATTGTGGAGGTTTTGATCTCTCAGGGGAATGTTGAAATTGGGATAGTAAGTGAGAGATATACTACCAGCATGAAGGGTAGATAGGCAAGTGCCAACAACAGCCTGTTCATACTGAGTATAAATGGTGTTTGAGCAAGGCCAGCCTGACAGTGACAGGTAAGCCTTTTCGGCCATGTAGGGAGAGGATGATACAGACAGCACCTATGTGGAGATGAGAGTAGCCTTCTTTGATCCATTGATCGATCATGTTCTGATCAATGGTAAGAGTGACATATTGTTCACTTGGAGAGGCCGGAATTAAACATTGATCTAAGCCTGTGGATTGAACGTATTCTTTGATGGGAAGAGGTCTGGTATGGACAAGTCGAGTCAATCGAGTAGCCAGAGACTTGTTTTTTTTGAAGATGTTGTATGGGTTAAGCAGAGGGAGTGACGTTTCATTTATCTAGGCTGAAACAGGGATATGGATGTATTCTACTAAATCTTGGATTCTGTTGGAATGAGTTCTTTGGATAGTAAGAGGAGGTAAAGACATAGAAGAAGATAATCCATTAGGGAATAGAGTAGCAGCAGAAGGAGTAGTAGTATTGTTTGCCATTTCTAAGAAATTTCTTCCTGCTATACCATGATCTATGATACTTATAAAAGTCTAACTCTTTACCTGGACTCCAGGGAATAGAGACAAGGCTCTGATTCCAGTTAGGTGGCAGGTACCCCTGGGTGCCTCTTTCAGAGTTTTAGAGCTTTCCTCACAATGACGGCCTAACCATGGCCTAAACAGGGTACTAACAGTTCAACCATTTAGAGACAGACAGGGACCTTAAGCCTAAGAATCTCATCTTCTGATGTGCAGGATCCTCAACTAGAGGCAAACACAGAGCATACTGAGATTATTACAGACTTTTACTTATATCATAGACAGGCATTCGAAGAAAGAAGAGGAAGAGATTAGAAAGACATGAGAATTATAACACAAAGGAAATATTTATTGATATCAACTTCTGGTTTTTTACAATGGACGAACTCTCCTTATATAGAGGGAGAGATAGGGTACATCCAAAACATACACAGGAAAAACAGCAACGTGGCTATCATAAAAGAAAACTAGAGGGGCCATCAGCCTATCATAATTACAAGCTAGTAAACAAAGCATAATAATTAAAGCAGTACAGGATAGAGATAAGATCAGTTACATGAAACTGATAAGATCACGTGCTTCAATCTTGGGTTGGTGGGGAACACTCGAGCTATAATCACGGACTGGATAGATTACAGGTGGTATGATATTCATCATCTGAATCCTAGGCTCCACAGATGGAGCATGGCCAAGTGAAATCAAAGGGGTCCTGGGAGTCAATCATGTAGGAATCTTGAAAAGGGTTCCAACTCTGAGTAGGGTCTCTAGGGATACCAGGAAGGATAAAAACTTCATCGGTGGAGACGTTATTAACATCACAAAGGAAATTGAGCAGTGAGATTTGGAGATTGTTGGGATACAGCCTTGGATAGTCATAAGTGGTGTGCCATTCATAACTGGTGTTAGCTGTCCATAAGAGCCGTTTGTGGGGGTTGTATCTGTAGGGCCTATGGAGAATCCATATACAGCAGACAGAGGCAGCTGACTCATAACCAAGCTTCCAAAGGTTATATTGTCCCATAAGCTTAGTGAGTTCCTTTTTCCAGTTTGTTAAGGGCGTGAACCATTGGAGGAAAATCCATAACAGAGAGTTTTGTTGGGAAGGATCATGGAGATGTCCATACAAAGCCTGGAGTGGGAAACTGATGGCATGATGATGTAGAACTGATAAACACTAGAGGAACCAAAGGAGTTGAGGGGAGAAGTAATAGAATGGCGACATTATGAATGGGTCAAGAAATGGTCTGGATAGGTTATTGACGGGGTGACGACAATCTTGACTATTAATGAGGGATAAGTAGATCGGAAGATGAGCCTTGGCGAAGGTCTGGATTTGATCCAGTGAAGGTTGATGATTAGGTGGCAATGTGGCCATGAGTTCTGGTGGAAATGAATAATTAGGTGTGTCTGGTGAGAAAGATGAAGGACCAGAGGATGATGAAGGACCAGCAGGAGAAGTCATGAAGATAAGGGGATAGTGACTTGTGGGTGTAATGAGATGAGTGAGTGGAGGCCTGGAGAGCATATCAGCAATTATATTATGGTGGCCTTTCACGTGGTGAACAGTGAAGTCATAGCGAGCAAACCAATCTTTGAGTCTCAAAAAGAGAGGATTGGGAGGAATCTTATTGCGAAAATCGAGTATCTTTGGGAAGGATGAGTTGTCCATTTCAACAATAAAGTTTCTTGTCTTGAGGTGAAAATCCAACTTTTGGATTCCATATTTGACAGCAAGAATCTCTTTATAGACAGTGTGATAATGCTGTTGGGCATCTTTGAATTTGCCACTGGCATGACCACAATATCTCCTTAGACCGTCTCGGTCTTCAATGAGAACGGCACCCCAGAAAATATCACTGGCATCAGTTTGAAGGATAAGCTGGCCAGAAGAAGGGATGGTGAGGGCATGAGGAGATTGAGAGATCTCTTTTAACTTGATGACAGCCTCAGTGTGGGCAGAAGTCTAGGGAGGAGGATGCTTCTTGAGGAGTGTGGAGAGAACTGAGGTGTAACGACTGACATGAGGAATAAAGTCTCTGACATAGTTGACAATACCAAGGAATTGTTGAACCTGTTTCACGTTGAGATCAGAGTCAGGGAAGTCTAACAATCGGACAGCCAAGTGAGGACCAGGACGGTATTGTCCGTTAGCGATGTGCATTCCAAGAAATTCAATCTCGGATTTGTATATTGTGAGAGGTATCATATGGAGAGAACAAGAGAATATCATCAATGTAGATGAGGGTTGAGTGTAAGAGGGGATGGAAAATTCTGGTAACGGCATTTTGGAAAAGGGATGGAGCTGTTTTTAAACCAAAAGGGAGAACGGTCCATTGGTATTGCGCATTGGGAAGACAGAATGCTGTCTTATATCTTTCATCTGGATGAATACCAATTTGCCAGAAAGGAAGAAGAGGAAGAGATTAGAAAGACATGAGAATTATAACACAAAGGAAATATTTATTGATATCAACTTTTGGTTTTTTACAATGGACAAACTCTCCTTATATAGAGGGAGAGATAGGTTATAAATCAAAATTTCCTTGGTTTAGTAGTTTGATCAAGAGAATTGCTTTCTTACTTAATATGAGTATATGACTACCTATTATTTTATGGTTCATTAGTTAGTTCTTCATATATTCTTCCACCATGAAATGCAACCTTGTGACCTATTGTAACCAATTTGTGTGATACCCAGCCCCAAAATATTTTACTCCCAACGCATCAGTTTTCAGACCAATTCAATAATAACAAAGCCCAGCCCAAATCGGCCTTATCTTAATAATATATTGGGATTTTTGCGGCGCATTAACAGCCCAAATCAGCCCATTATCCTGATTTTATTCAAATTATTCAGATGAGTGAGAGCTGGAGTCAGACAACTGGTCCTACTCACTCTCTCCCCTTCCGTCTTTCATCCATTGGCGACTTGATCACCGCCGTCAACTCCGACGCCGCCATCCAAAGCATAAGGCAGAGAAGCTCAAATGCATTGTAAATATAAAGATACTTTTCGCTATAATTCATATGAATATTAACCTATTAATATGACGTGCCCAGGCACGTCAGAGCTATTTGTTTATGTGTTTGATGACCTGATCACCGAGCATGTCATCACTCTTTTTTTTTTTTTTTTTTTTTTTAATATTGGAAACGACATGCGTTTAAACTTTAAAGAGTAAATGTTGGTTTTAATTTTGATTTCTACTTTATTGAGTTTATCATTGTAGTTCTTCAAGGACCGGTATTACACTATTACTTGGAGATAGATTGACGACACTTCTTCTTCTTTCATGATTCTCTTTTCCCAATTTCAGAAATTGCCCCAACACAGTTAATTATTTTTGAATGAAATATCAAAGGAAAGTTATTCAAAAATAATAATAATAATAATAATAATCATATCAAAGCAAAAATGTAGGAGAGTTTCCAATCGTTATGCGCAGTGTTGTGGGTGAGGAGGCTATGGGCCCTGTACGCCAAGCCCACAATTTTTTTTTTTTAAATGTATTTATATTTTACCTAATACGTTTTGTTATTTACATTTTTTGTAAATCGTTTCATAGGTTTTTCAAATTACCCCACACTCCCACAGATTCCTAGAGCTGGCTTCTCCTCTACCGGTCACGCAAATATGCAATACAAGCTAATTTTAATAGTTGTAAATAGCTTACGATTAAAATGGTTGTTCATAAAAACTCCAAATCAGTTGATGAAAAATTGACAAATCTATACCAATTAACTTTCATTGTTTATTCACAGATCATATTTGTAGTTCACAGCTAAATTATATATGTTTCTTTCTATAATTTTATTACTTGGTAATTATTAAAATATTAAAAAAAAAAATGAATTCAATAGTTATTACAGAATAATTTTGTACATACCACCTCACTTTCTAGACGTATTGTGTAATGATCAAATCAGTCCCACTAGTAATGTTGTTAGGATCATATTTTTCGTTTCTTATTAATTTGTAATAGATGATAGTTCAGAAATTCTATTATCAGTTCGAATTGACAAAAGTTATATCAGTTCCTTGTATGTGAGCCACTGGATTTAAATACTTTGACTTGGCTGTATGCACTTGTCAGTCAAAGTATTTAAATCCAATGGTCCACATATAAAGAACTGATATAACTTTTGTCGGTTCGAACTGATAATAGAAAATCTGGATGATAGTTATATATATATATATATATATATATATATATGTGTGTGTGTGTGTGTGTGTGTGAGAGAGAGAGAGACCCATTTCTCTAAATCATACACATATATAAAAGATCATGTGTGACTTCTCATGAATGATTGATGATCCGAAGCAAATACTTCTTTTCAATTTCTTTTATATTTTATTTTGAGCAATATAAATAAAACTTCTTTTTGATCACACAATTCTTAGAAGAATGCATGTGATTATCTTTTTAGTCATTTCCTTCCATATAACAGTCGATGATGGATCACAACAACTTCTATTCAAAATTTAAATTAATAAAAAAAAATTAAAAAATTATCATGGAGATTATCTATATATAGAAACCACATTTTCAAGGTTATATATCCTTTCCATTGAAAAATGGAAAATAACTAATATTTAAAACAAAATAAAAATGAAAAGAAATGATATTGCTTGCACAGAGATATAATTTTATCTAATTAAGAGTACTTTTTTTGTGGCTTAATATCTAAGAGTAGTTAGAGATATATGTTATCAAACTGTATTACATTTGAAAATTAAACAAAGCAATCATCTATTATCTCTTAATCTCTATATAAACTTACCACACTATACTAAAATGATCACAAACATTTAGCATTAATAGATTGAAGTTGAAGAGTACAATTTCCAAGTGTCAACAATGATGACAAAGCTAGCAGTAGTGCTGTTCTTGCTTGTTGCTTTTTCAATTCAAGTTCAAGGTCTTGATATTGCTAAGGTACAACCCGCATGGCCTTTTTGGCATGGTTGGAATTTTCCACACCCGCCCCTTTCGGCCCCCAAGTGGCCACACCAATTCCCACACCCACCCCTCGCCGCCCCTAAATGGCCACACCCGTATTTTTCAGATCCTAAGGTGAAAGCGTGTTTGACAGATTTGTCTGCCGTTTGTGCTTGTGTGCATGATCTCTTCTTATCAAATACCAAACCAGAATGCTGCAGCACCCTTCAAAAAGTCGGTGACGATTGTGCTAATTCTGTGTTCTCAGCTCCATTTTTCAAAAAGTTGGTGAAGCAACATTGTTCCTCAAACTAAAGCTTGATGATATGCGTTTTCTTTGTTTAGGAGTAAGTTTTAGAAGAATAACTGCTTAGTTTTTACTTTTCATTTCAGGAGATTTGGTGGTGATTCAATAAATGAAATAGTTGTTATTATATTGTTTTTCCTATTTTCATTTCTTGATATTTATCTTTCGAATTGTTATAACTTATAATACCACATCAAAGCAAAATATCTAGATCGAGTGATCTTGATTAAACGTATGTGAAAAAAAGGAATTGAAAAACGTTAATAAATCGATTATAACTCATATATTCTTACATCCCCAACTTTATTTTATTTATTAAAAAATATTAATAGAATATCAAATGTAAAAATAAAAAATAAAAATTAATGGGTCAGCTTAATTCAACCGCGGAGTCATTAACAACATTACCAAGAAGTATGAGCAGTATCAACTAATAGTTTGACACTAAACGACATTAACCAACACTAATTAAAACACATGACCTAGACAAATCATGATAACAAATTTTTTTTTTTTGTTATGTGATGAGAAAGGTTTCGAGAGGAAGAAACAAAAAACCAAGAAGCAGAAACGGTATTATTTAACACCGGACCATGAAAGAAGTTCATTTATATATGTTTTTCTATGGGTTTAATGGAATGTTTACCGCAAATTTTGTGCTTGAATTCAATTTTTGCATTGCATCCAACTAGTATATATACTTGTCTCTAAAAATTTAGCAGTGAAATCGAAAACTATTAAAAATAGCCATTAGAAACATTAAACTTTCGTTAGTAGCCACTTTTGAAAATTTAATTGTTAGTAACCACTTTTGAAAATTTAATTGTTAATAACCACTTTTTAAAAAGGGTTAATAGCACCGGTATCCCCTGAACTTATAGTGCAGTTGCATAGTACCCCCTATACTTTTTTTCCTGGCATTAAACCCCTCGAACTTCCATAAATTTGTAAAAACTGACAGAAGGGGGACGGACGTCAAAAGTAAATTACACTTACACACTCTGATTATATGTATAATTGCATAAAACTGAAAAAATATAATAATATCACACAAACACCCTTTGACTTGTTTGACTAATGTCAAAAAAATAAAAAATAATAATATTATTAATTTTTATATTATAAGAAAAAATAATACAAAAAGAAAAATGTTTTAAATCTCCAATGTCCAACTCTGAGGTGAACGGTGGAGATCTATTTATATAAAAAAAAAAAAAAAATTAAAAAATTCAAATTTTTTTAGTTCATTTTTTTTTAGAACCAAATTCATTAAAATCAATATTTTAAATTTTTAATATAAAAAAAAACATTTTTTTTTCAAAAATAAAATAAAATCATCATCATCATCATCACCTTCAACCATCAACTCCACCAAAACACACCATCATCATTAATTTCTCTACATGTATCTTGCAATTTAATGAACAAATGTAAGACTCGGATTACTAATTTATATGGGTAATTGAATTATTAACGTGTCTATACTCTATAGGAGACTAGTGACATCAATTGTAATAAGCATGATTTGGAATACAACTCTCACTACAGGGGAGATATTTCTCTACATGCATCTTGCAATTTAATGAACAAATATAAAACTCGGATTAATAATTTATATGGGTAATTGAATTATTAACGTGTCTCTTAGTATGAAACAATAGGGTGCAAAATAAATAAACTATTTTTTTTAAAAAAAATTGAATTTTTTAAAAGTAAATTTATTAAATTTAAAATTTTATTTATCCAATATCAGTTTGCCCAAAAACCGATATCTTACTGTAAAATAAATCTATATTGGGATTTTGTTTGGTGTTGAAAATAGGATGTAAAAGTTTTAAAAAAATTATTAAAGATAAATAAATTTTTTTAAAAAACTGTTGGAAAACGTTCTTTTCTCGATCTTGATTCACGTAGAAAGGTCAAGAACTATGGTCCTAGTTGAATCGGAAAGGCCCGAATTCACATCGGTGTTATAGAATCACTTAGCTTAGACACCATATGATTAGGTACCATATGAGCAGGCTCGGCAAAAACCCTGTATCGCTTCTTCGATTTCTCGATAAAGAGAAATATGACCAACGGTGGTTCGAATGTATATACAAAGAATTTCTTTTCTATTTTAACAGTTAAAAATAATTGTTAAGAACTGCAAGTTTATTGACAGTTTTTTAAAACTATCATTAAATAACTGTCAAGAAAGACAATTTTTCTTGTAGTGTACCAAGTGATCGATGCTTGTCAAGAATTTCCAATATCATTGTCTTGTTGGAGAATCAATGTCAAGTGACAGCATGTGACATCAACTAGGCAGTAAGTTGTTTTATCAGATGTATGTATTTTCAGTGTTGACAATAATGTTTAGATTCGAATGAACTCTTTTAGCATGTCATTTCAAAAGTTATACCAAACATATGCTTAATATGCTGAAAGAAGGAAAAAAAAAAAAACTCTTTTAGGTGTGGGTAGGTTCTTCATTCTAAAAGTGTATGTGCTATGGACCACAAAGATGCTCCAGGAAATAATAAGCTATTCCAAATGTTGGTTTCTTACACAATCTTTTCTTTTTTGTTGGATGTGTTGTTATCCACGCCTCGGAAAAGTTGAGTTCTAAATCTTAACCTTCTGTGCCGAATAGATTCACAAATTCATCTTAAGCTTATGCATATGACGGTCATATTTTTAGAATGAGAAATAAGGTCAAGCTTAGTAGCATCATGATGCATGCTATTTAAATTATTTTGCAGCCATTTGAATTAAATGATATTAACTTACCAAATTTTTGCTCACTTGCAGATCCCACACACATGGTATGTGCTATTTCAAGCACAAAAGCTGATGATAATCTGTAATGCACGCTCCTTGCTCACAATGCCATTGATGGTTCCATGTGATGGAAATTTTGCTCACATTACCAAGTGTTCTAAACGGAATCTGATCCAAACGAAGTTCTATTGATGTGAATAAGGTGTCTTCAGAAAGAGGAGATCAAGGCGAAGGCAATGGCGAATATGGTGTTGGAAACAGAGGTCTGACGTGCTAGCACACATTGGTAGGCAACTGTTCTGTGGGTGTATGTGGTACATGCGCCCAGGTGAGGCAAAAACGTGAAGGCACGTGAGAGGTCTTCACGGGCGTGTGTAGCTTTTGGAAGGTGCACGAGGCTCGGTTTTCATGCATCTGAAAATGTTTGATTTCAAGTTTTCATATTTCTAGTGGATTTTTTTATTAGTTCTGGACCAAGAAAACTCAACCTACAATTAGAAGGCTTATTCTTGATTTGAAAACACCAACTGCTGGAAACATCAAAGAGAAAGAGATGTGTAATTGGTGTATGAGGTTAGAGAGAAATTATTATATAATTGTGACAATTTTCTAACTAGTGATATTTACATCGTCTTAACGGTCATGGTTTTTTTTCCTTACTTATGGTTTTCCATGTAGAAGGCTTGTGTTGTGTGATTGAATTATTGTAATTTTATTTTTCATTATTATGAATTATTTGTTTTTTTTTTTGTATATTAAGAAGGATTTCCGATGGAAATTTTCCATGTTACTTTCCCCAACACTATGGCAAAATACACATGCTTCACAATTTCCCCTAATTATTTGCAGACATGATTACATAACATTTCATGTAAGTTCCTCCCCGAAACAAAAGCCACAAATATTGTCTTCTTTTATTGTTTTCTTGTTTATGTGTGCAAGTTCAAACTTCAAACAGAGTAAGCAATTACAGTTCCTTTATTGTTTGTTGATAAAATGCTTTAAATGGTTCTAAAATTCCTTTCCATAGCCAACGGATGCCTCGCTTTCGATCTCATATCCGAATCCATGTTTTTCATCTCTAGCCTGTGGACTTGGAATGGAGCCTAAGCGTTGATTATATATGTTGTATACCCATGGTAAAATTGACAGCTTTTAATTAAATGTAGTACGTTGTAAATGAAAATGTTGACAGCAATGATATGTATGTATGTTTGTATAGTTCCATCTAGGTACTGAAATGTATATTTGTGAGTTTGTAGAATTTATTCTATAAGCTATATATATATTATTGTTTCAGGCTTTCATCATTTCTCATTAATTAGTATAAGATAGTTGAGTTCAAATGATTGTAAAGTCTACGAACAAACAGTGTTCAGCAAAGTACAGAAAAACATAGAATTCGGAAGTAGGATCAAAAGTTTCGAAGTAAAAATGTAAGGGCTCACTGGAATTTTCTGGAGTTAAAGCGGTGTTCATGACACTTTCTGGTGGATTGTAGTCATTTGAACTGTCAATGGAAGATTTTGTACTTAATTGTGTCCAATTAAAGTAATTATAGGGCTTCCAGATTCTATCCATACCAGAGGAATTTGCCACAACAATTAAGCAGGATATAATTGATTTCCCTGCATACATATTAACAACTTGATCATCACACAAAATCATTGCTCACTTATACTGTTTGATTGGTTGTCGACCCCATATCCAACCGTTGCAAGAGCATACATAAGTGATATTCTTCAAATGCCTCAACTCTAACACTGATGTAAAAGGTGTCCCGAGGTTTGTATTTACAAGACAAATATGTAAATATATATCCATTGTGGAGACATGTATGATCTCTATCATTGAGGATACATTAAAGAGCAAATTGCACTGAATCTCCCTGCGGTTTGCCCTCTTGCATTCAGAAACAACTTTCCCTCTCACGTTAGTCAACGGGTGTTAGATTTAACTTTTGACCATGTGATAACAGTAAAAAGTCTAAAATACCCCTGATATTATTTGACAATATTTATTTACTTTTATAACACTATAGAATTACGATTTTACCCTCCAACCTTTTACAATTTAACAACTTTACTTATTTTGATTGTCCAATAAAAAATGGACAACTGTTATAAAACTTATTTTTTTTAAAGACATTCAAAAAATTAAATAATAAAAGAAAACTAATAAAATTCATTAAAATAAATATTACACTTGTTTTTTGGGTATTACATTTTGAATATGTAGATGGATCCCCACCGTCCATCTGGACGGTGGTGATCCGATTAAAAAGAACATTACCTATCATCAGTTTTTCAGAGCACCAAGAACCCACCAAAAAATATGGGTTTTCCGGATTTAGTTTATGTTTGTTAGAAAATCAGAGATTTCTAAATTTCAAATAAATAAAAATCTGGGTTTTCCAGATCCAGATCGTGGACTGGTTGGTTTTCACGACAAAAAAAATTGTTTTCCAAACCCATCAACCCATCAACAACTCAACCCATCTCAAATCAAACCCAGAACCCATCAACCACCACCACCCCACCATTAATCAAACCCAGAAAACACACACCCACACCAAATTAAAGCTTCAACATCGATCAAAAACCCCACCAGAAATTAAACCCAGAACACCCACACCCACACCAAACTAAAGCTTCAACATCACAGCCTGGCAAAGAGGGGCTCGTTGGCTTCTGAGGATGTGGTAGAATGGAGTATGGATGGTTGAGAGTTCGGTGTCTATTGCTATGGGGTGTTTTTTGCTCTTCTGTTTTGCTTGTGTTTTGGTCTTTTGGAGTTTATGGGGTTGTCTTGTACTTGTTGCTGCCTTTTAGTGTGGTGTCGGGCGTGTATGTGCTTGCTGTTTAGTTGGGGGTGTTTGGTTCTGGTGCTTGTTGGATGTTTTGTTTGCTATGCTGCTTTCTCTAGCATTTTTCAATAAAGATTGATCTTTTCAAAAAAAAAAAAAAAAGCTTCAACATCCCTAAACACCACAAATTGAACCGAACCTTCAACCACCCAAATCGAACCGCACCCACGCCCACCCAAACCAAATCAAATTAATCTGAGAGGATGAATTCTGGAGCTCAAAAACAAAGAGAGAAGAGAGAAGAGAGAGATAGATGGCAATGGGTTTTTGACTGTGATTTTGCTTTTTGTTTTTTTAATTGATTGAAGAAGATGATGATATGAATTGTTGCCTTGATGGATGAGATTGGTTTGTGGTTGGGATTGAACAGATCTGGTTTCTAAAGAATATGGGTTTTGTGAAATTTAAATATTGTTATATTGTTTTGATCGATGATAATTGATGGGTTGGGACTTGGGAGTTGGATCGGAGAATCTGAGTTTTTGAATATTGATACTAGTGGTGAAAAGAGTGAACAGATCTGCCTGTGTTGTGTTTTGTTTCATGTTTTGTCTTGTTTCTGCTTTTCGTTTGGTCTTCTTTGTACTGTTTCTTCAAAAAAAAATATATGAATAATGATGAAGATGGGCTGTGAATATCGGGTAAATCGAGTTTTGTTTTTTTGATTTTTTTTAAATGATTAATTTGATCTCAAATTCACAACCATCCACCTTTTTTTTTTTTTTTTTTTTAATTTCTCCTTTTATTTTTTTAAGCAAGTTTTATAACAGTTGTCCATTTTATGGACAACCAAAATAAGTAAAGTTGTTAAATCATAAAAGGTTGGAGGGTAAAATCGTAATTCTGTAGTGTTATTAAAGTAAATAAATATTGTCAAATAATGTCAAGGGTATTTTAGGCTTTTTACTGTTATTACACGGTTGAACGTTAAATCTAACGCCCATTGACTAACGTGAGAGGGGTTAAGTGTTAATTAATGATAAAGTTGTTTCTAAATGTAACTGTGTAAGAGGGCAAACCTCATAATAGTTTAGTGCAATTTGCTCTACATTAAATGATCTTATTGTTCTGATACAATCCTGTTAATTTTATTTAGATATTTATTGTAATGTTATTTTTATGTTTCATTTTGTTTTAATTAGTAATTAAATTATTAAGCTAGTGGGTTTACTGCTCATTTAATTATGGGTGGTGGGTTAGTGGGTTTATTGCTCATTTAATTAGGGGTGGTGGGTTAGTTAATTACTTAAGTTTAGGAGAGAGTGGGGAGAGAGTGAGCATTGATAGTTTGTATAAATAGCTTCAATTCATTAATGAAAAGTATCCATAAAATTATTGTCTGCACATTTGTGTTATAATTGGGGGGTTATTGGTTCCTCGAAACACCAATATTTGGGAGGTTTAAGGTTTCCTTGAATTAACCTATCTATCTTGTTTTTTATTTTATATTTTATGTAAGTTTTTCATTACAGATATTTAGGTCTATATCATGTTCCTAATAAATTTGGTCCAAGATAAACCTCGAACTCGGGTACCTTGTTTTGGGAATTATAGTCTCCGTACATGAATCTTGCTCTTATTGAATATTTAGTGCCACTTGAAACCTTAATATTGTAACAGTTTCAATTCTGATTTTTCAGGAAAGCTTCTGACATATACCATAGCTGTTTTCCGAAGTCAACTTCAGGACATTCAGGTGATATATTCTTACAGTCGCCAGTGGTCTCGATGAGCCGCATCTGAGATAGTGAGATGTAATCTATGCCATGTGTTTACATCAGTATAGTTAGCACCTTCTGATAACCCACAATCCAAGCTAATGAATCCTGAGAAAGATCATGATAAAACCTGATTGATCCTGGCAGTGAACAAAAACTGCAATGTCTAGACAAGAAGTGTGTATATATGTTATAGATATTAGCTTGGAAATCCTTAATTTGTTAAGTGAAATTTCATCAGGTTTTTTAAGGTCGAATACATTATGCATCTGCCATGTGTTTAATCAATATAATGAGAAGGTAAGTTCTGATTTATTATTATTTATTTTTTTATTACAAAAGTCTAAACATCTCCATCAACTGGTGAATTTTTTATTTTTATTTTTTCATTTTTTTTTTCTTCAGGTAACTGAAGTAATTAACTACTTGGTCAATATAGCAATGAGGTTGTCAATTTTTGTCTCAAATAAATTATTAGATTAAATCAGATTTTCTTCAAAAAATTAGTAAAATATTTGTGATATAATCTTACAGAATTAATATTTTTACTCAATTTTTAATTAGATATTGTATTGGAGAAGAAAACAAGCGTGACCAGTTAAAAGATAGACCTCATCTGTCCATTAAAAAAATTTCAATTTCCAATCACATGATTACAAGTATTCATTAGAATACCATTTTGATGATCAAATCACAATTTTTTTTTCACATACATACTCTTATCACAGGGGTGTGTGCACATACTCTTCCACAATAATAATGGGCACAAGAAATATGTTATCTGAAACACATTCTGTAAGCACCAAAAAAGAACAAAGAAATTAAAGGGCAAGAAAATTAGATAGTCACCGGCACACGAAGTTAATTAATGCACATCACAAATATTATAATTTAATTATAGAACAAGTCTATAACATAGCAGTTTATCCATCACTTTCCTGGAAAAAGAAAATTGTATTAGTCAAATGTGTTGCTTAATATTCTATTTCATTTGACTATAACACAAATACACAATCATAAATTAAGATAATGGTTGCTGACTTCTTCGATCTCCAGAGCAAGTGGCACAAAATTTAAACATATTTTATTTATGGTCGGTTATGAAACCTAACTCATAGCAATTTATAAATGAAATTGAAAAAGAAAAGCTCCAAATTTGTTATAAGAAATTACCACTTGAACTATCTAGCAAGTGATGCTCATATGTCATGTCCATGTCAGAGACTGGAATCTCATGGAAATGGTATATATACACATACTATGGGCTCAAAAATTAAATGTCACTATTCGGACCGGGTTTTGTAAGAAAGTCAACATATTAGTAATTTAAGTTTAAAAGGCACCAATTTAGGTGACTAGACAAAAATACCCCTTCTAAGTCACTTTTTATCATTTTCAAACCTAGAGAGACAAATTAGAAAGAGTAAACAATAGAGAGAGAAAGCATCAGCTGCAAAAACATACGCCTGAAAATCTGACGGCGAAGTCACTGGCGGTGGCGCTACAGTCATGAAGTCGACAGTTCAGACGAGAATCTGCAATTGATAGTGGTAAGTAAAGTTATATATTAATGTTGTTTTTGTTCTTGATTAAGTTTATGTGTTTGTTTGATGTTGGGTGTTGTTTAGACTTGTATATTAGGTTTGATTTTTCGATCTAAGTATGGTTTTGGGTTGGGTTAGGGTTTTAATTTATGAAAAATTTGTGTAAAAGACGGTAAAGATCTGGGTTTCCGAGCCTTTTAACACTGTGGCCGAGCCTTTTGAAACATTGTCCAAACGTTTTAACTTGTAATCCGAGCTTTCTTATGAATATGAATATGTTTGTCGAATTTGAATCTCCAAGCCTTTTAACAATGTGGCCGATCCTTTTCTGAGCCTTTTAACTTGTAATCCGAGCTTTTTTATGAATATTAATAGGTTTATCAAATTTGAATCTCCGAGCTTTTTAACACTGTGGCCGAGCCTTTTCTGAGCCTTTTAACTTGTAATCCGAGCTTTTTTACGAATATTAATAGGTTTGTCAAATTTGAATCTCCAAGCCTTTTAACACTGTGGCCGAGCCTTTTCCGAGCCTTTTAACTTGTAATCCGAGCTTTTTTATGAAAAGTAATAGGTTTGTCAAATTTGAATCTCCGAGCCTTTTAACACTATGGTCGAGCCTTTTAACTTGTAATCCGAGCCTTTTGAAACACTTTCCGAGCCTTTTTAACAATCATTTTTTTTTTGGTTAATTTTGTATCTCCGAGACTTTCTATATAGTGCCCGAGCCTTTAATGAACTTATATGCATTTTTTCTATGAAAATGCAAATGAGGAATCAGCTCAAGGATTTGCTTAAAACTCTAATGGGAGAATGGTATGAGGGAAAAATAACTCAGCATGACCATTTTGATGACTTTCACGATATCGATGACGCACTTAACAAGGTACCTGAACATCTTGTGGTCGAAGAACAACGTTGGTATACTGAGTCTTGTTTTGGACATTTCCTTCGGAAGCATCATTAGATGAAGTTTTCTGATGGCATTGTCCATCGACGCTTATCTGCGAGCTGCATCACGATGGGCCGGAAGATGAGATGAGATTTATGTTAGGTCGTTATTCAGTACAGTTCTCGAAGGTTGAGTTTTGTCTGATCACCGTGATAAGCTCGCTTTTTGTGTCGTTACCAAATTGCGATTATCAAAAGATTAGTTATATTTAAAAAGTTCCTACGCAATGTGCTCTAACTAGCAAAAGACTAGTAAAGCGGCAAGCGAGGGTATCGTTCCGCAGGGAGGTATCATCCATCGACCGTTTCGAGTTCTAGTGTTTATTTGAAGCATGTAAATAGAATACGGATGTGGTGAGAATGGTGTGTGTGAGGTGTATGTGAGTGTGTGTGTGTGTGTGAATGAATGTAAATAAAAAGAATGCTAATAAATTAAAAGGAATATGGAGGGGTGAGAATGGTGTTTAAAATGACAAATAATAAAAGGGTGGCTAGGAGAGATGTATGATAATGATCACACAAGGTACTTATTAGTTCACCAAAAACAAGTGCACACCTAGTTGATTGTTAGGCATTAAGTTCATCAAATTCAAGTTATGGGCTCGTTCTCACGATTAAGGAGTTCCGAAACCAAATCATCTATTATTACGAATCATTCGTTGATTAAGGAAACCAAAATCTATTCTTGCTCCCCAAAGGTCATGGAAGAGCATGTGTCTTAAGGTCAAAGACCCATTAAGCTCATGAACATAGAGCCAAAACCTATTCTAGCACGGTCATGCATAAAACAAGTTTCATCTATTCTTTTAGAGCTAAATGGTCAAGACTATACCCGGAAGGTCATCCATAAAAGTACAATCCTAACCCACATACACTCAAACCCATCAAAACAAGGCATTTCAACCTTCCAAAGACATACACACACAAATGGGATATTTAATTACAACTACTCCTACATATTAAGTTAATCTACTCCTAATCCCATCCATGAGCACACATCAATTTCCAATTTCCACACACATGCTTATCAAGATAAGAGATTATGCAATAATAACAAGAATAAATCAAAACCCAAATAGATTTAAGAACAATCATAACATAAATGAGCACAATATAGGTTTACAAATATTTCCCAAGTGGGGTTACACATTTAGAAAACAAGAAATACAAAGAGAAGAGTGTAAAAGAGACAACCCTTGAAGATGTGACCTTTTCCAAGTTCTCCATGAATGCTAGCTCGAAATTGGTCCAAAGACCTCTCCTTTCTCCTTGCAATCTACTCCAAATGTGGTGGATGATGGGTAGAAAGTGGTGGTGGTGAGCTTCCCATGGAGGAGAACCTCCATGGGAGCTTTGGAAGCTTCTCTCTCTCTTGATTTGGGGAAGAAGATGAAGTGCAGCTGCTGTGTGTGTTTCTTGTGTTTAGTGGCTGGTTTGTTCTGTCTAGAGAGGGCTCAAAATGGTGTATAAATAGGTTGGGAAACTTAGGGCACGATCTGGGTATGAAAGGACCAAAATGCCCTTCTGAATTGGCTTGAAAACTGACTTTTCGCTGAGCTGACAACGGAAGGTCGCTGCCAAGTTCGCTGTCAGGGGGCGACCAGCTAGGGGGCGAAGATCTCTGCCCCTGGTGCTAAAATATTAGGTCGCTGCCAAAGTCGCTGTCAGGGGGCGAACTTGGCAGCGAACTTCTCGCGCACCGTTACGGAATTGCTCATATCTCCCTCTAGAAAGCCCGGAATCGCGATCCGTAAAAACCGCTGGAAAGTAGACTTCCGGGGCTTTCCAAATATATGTAGAGCTCAACGTGGTTCGATCTGAGGAGGGAGATATGCCCCCCGAAAGTTGGCTATTCTGCACAATTGGCTCTGCCGCGGTCATGTTTCCAGCCTCGCGCACCGTTACGGAAACTGCCATAACTCCCTCTAGAAAGCCCGGAATCGTGATCCGTAAAAACCACTAGAAAGTAGACTTCCGGGGCTTTCCGAAAATATATGGCACAAAGCCCAGTTCTCAAAGAGGAGGGAGATATAGGCCTCGAAATCTATATGTTCTGCATGGGCATTTGCAATGTCAGCCCATTAACCTTTGGAAAGCAGAGTTGACCAGTGCCGCGGTCTCAATGTCGCGTTCTAGCTCAACGGCGGATCCATCACGGAAACATGGTTTTGCTTGCCGTGATTGACCATGAATCACGCCACGGTTTGGGTCAACGGCAAGACCGCGACAACTCTGCATGGATTCCATTCTTCACTTTTTAGCTCATTTTTGCCTCCCAAACTTGACTTTATGCTCAAACACCAATTGTAGGGAACATGTACCTATACAAGGCTCACAAAACATATTATATACAAAAATGCGCTCGAAAACGAGTACAAAAGCTAGGAAATGGGGACCTCAAATAGGTATATAAATCGTCCGATCAAATACCCCCAAACCTATCTTTTGCTCGTCCTCGAGTAAAACCCAAAAAAGAAGAATAAACAAATAAATAAAACATAAGAAAATAAAAACTAAACTAGTCCACTTTCGTAGGAAATACGATGGCACTGAGCATGTGCCACAAGCCTTTAAACCACTAGGTGATCCCTAGTGGAGGAGTATAGTCTCCTGAGGGTTTACAGCTACGACACCCACAAACGTATACTCTGCAAGAAAAGTTGAGATGCAATCCAAACACACCAAGCAAAGACAATACACGCATGCTAAAATCTCGGATTATACCATTCAATAAACATGCATCACGCAATGCAAGTATGCCAATACTTAGGATGTTTTCGGTTTACAAAACAACTATGCTCGAATGCCCAAGATAAAATTCGCCTCGACTCTAATCCTCACCGGATTTCAGTCTTATTTTCACTCAGAACTTAGGCGCACTCTCTAGCAAACACCTGCGATTTGGAGTTTAGGTATATGGAATCAAATATAATCGCATATGAGTATTTTCCAATAACGCACATTTTCTGAAAATGGATCTCATGGAAGGAATTGAAATGCCACGAACGTGGAAAGACATGCATCGACTCGCATTCCCAAGATAGACTTCCTAAGAGATCAAATGGGTTTTCCCTCACTTTTATTGGGGCCAAGGTGATTTATGGTAGTGTTTGGGATGGAAGAGATGGTGGGAGCGGGAAGGATAAAGTTATTAACCATGCTAAGGTGTGTTTACACATTACACTTTATAACAAAATTAGCTCTATCACACCTTACAATACAAGTGTTTAGGCTTTGTGCTACATTTGTACCCTTATTAATGAGTAACTTTACAATTGAAGAACTAGAAGGCTTAAGTGTTTTATATTGCAACACTTGTTCTATTTTTTTCTTTTTTTTTTTTTTTTTTTTTTTTTCTTTTCTTTTTGTAAGCCTTTGCCTAGCACAATTTACATATATTTGCCTACGTACACGCTTTTACAAAATTTAGAGCCAGCTTCTCCTAAGCTATACACCTCAACATGATCAATAACTAGGGAATGGATATGTATTTGGCTTCAATTTGCAATGAATATATGGGTATGGGAGTGTTTAGGCTATTTTAGTAGTTATGCACACACTCAAGCCCAAAATCATTTCTAAAAGTCCATCTACCAAGGGAATACAAGTCTCAACAAACAGTCCACATGATAAAGTTCTATGGCAATCAATGCAAAATTAATGTACAATGAGATCACAATGAAAAAAAATCGAAGAGTGTATAAGAGTAAAAACAAAACCCACAAACTTTCGTTATTTAGGCACAGTGTAGCTCACAGGTAGTCTCCACAATTTTCCTAGGCTAAACAAGCATAAAAGTCTCATCCACCTCAACATCAAAAGATTGGCACTGTACAAGCAAATTTAAGCGACGCACGGAGCTAAAAGCATACATTATATGTCTCTACCGGCACGCGAGAAAAGCAACTCGATAAAAATGGACTCTACTTCCAAAAAAATTCAAAATTGACCGATTTATGCAGAGATTTGAAAATTTTCTAAACGTAACAAAAACACATATAAACAACGGAAGTGTCCACACCCCCAAACCTAAACTCAACATTGTCCTCAATGTTGCTCAACTCATAAAATATAGACAATGTTTAGCAAGATTCAGAGATAAGAACACAACATCACAAACACAACAAACATAGCATTATAACCTTTAAGAACATGGGCAATTCCGCCCAAATCAACAACTATCCACAAGCACTCCAATTTAGCTCAAAATTTAGAGGATACCTCTTGTGGTTGCGTCCAACGCGTCCGTTGTGGTGCTACCATTTCACTTGGGGAGTTGTTACGGCGCGATACGCGCACTCTTACTGTTCTTATGAGTTGTGCGGTCCATCCGACTTGAAAATTTCCTTTCCTTGCACAAGCACAACTCAAAAAACATTAAACGCATATGCTATAAAAAAAATAAAAAATAAAAAATAAAATAAAATAAGAAAAATCCTAAACACATACATATATATCCGCAAAGCAATTAAATCTAAAATTTACAGAACCTAAGCTAAAACAAGGAACAATCAACGAATAGGCCACCTCCCCGGCAGCGGCGCCATTTTGATAAGCTCGCTTTTTGTGTCGTTACCAAATTGCGATTATCAAAAGATTAGTTATATTTAAAAAGTTCCTACGCAATGTGCTCTAACTAGCAAAAGACTAGTAAAGCGGCAAGCGAGGGTATCGTTCCGCAGGGAGGTATCATCCATCGACCGTTTCGAGTTCTAGTGTTTATTTGAAGCATGTAAATAGAATACGGATGTGGTGAGAATGGTGTGTGTGAGGTGTATGTGAGTGTGTGTGTGTGTGTGAATGAATGTAAATAAAAAGAATGCTAATAAATTAAAAGGAATATGGAGGGGTGAGAATGGTGTTTAAAATGACAAATAATAAAAGGGTGGCTAGGAGAGATGTATGATAATGATCACACAAGGTACTTATTAGTTCACCAAAAACAAGTGCACACCTAGTTGATTGTTAGGCATTAAGTTCATCAAATTCAAGTTATGGGCTCGTTCTCACGATTAAGGAGTTCCGAAACCAAATCATCTATTATTACGAATCATTCGTTGATTAAGGAAACCAAAATCTATTCTTGCTCCCCAAAGGTCATGGAAGAGCATGTGTCTTAAGGTCAAAGACCCATTAAGCTCATGAACATAGAGCCAAAACCTATTCTAGCACGGTCATGCATAAAACAAGTTTCATCTATTCTTTTAGAGCTAAATGGTCAAGACTATACCCGGAAGGTCATCCATAAAAGTACAATCCTAACCCACATACACTCAAACCCATCAAAACAAGGCATTTCAACCTTCCAAAGACATACACACACAAATGGGATATTTAATTACAACTACTCCTACATATTAAGTTAATCTACTCCTAATCCCATCCATGAGCACACATCAATTTCCAATTTCCACACACATGCTTATCAAGATAAGAGATTATGCAATAATAACAAGAATAAATCAAAACCCAAATAGATTTAAGAACAATCATAACATAAATGAGCACAATATAGGTTTACAAATATTTCCCAAGTGGGGTTACACATTTAGAAAACAAGAAATACAAAGAAAAGAGTGTAAAAGAGACAACCCTTGAAGATGTGACCTTTTCCAAGTTCTCCATGAATGCTAGCTCGAAATTGGTCCAAAGACCTCTCCTTTCTCCTTGCAATCTACTCCAAATGTGGTGGATGATGGGTAGAAAGTGGTGGTGGTGAGCTTCCCATGGAGGAGAACCTCCATGGGAGCTTTGGAAGCTTCTCTCTCTCTTGATTTGGGGAAGAAGATGAAGTGCAGCTGCTGTGTGTGTTTCTTGTGTTTAGTGGCTGGTTTGTTCTGTCTAGAGAGGGCTCAAAATGGTGTATAAATAGGTTGGGAAACTTAGGGCACGATCTGGGTATGAAAGGACCAAAATGCCCTTCTGAATTGGCTTGAAAACTGACTTTTCGCTGAGCTGACAACGGAAGGTCGCTGCCAAGTTCGCTGTCAGGGGGCGACCAGCTAGGGGGCGAAGATCTCTGCCCCTGGTGCTAAAATATTAGGTCGCTGCCAAAGTCGCTGTCAGGGGGCGAACTTGGCAGCGAACTTCTCGCGCACCGTTACGGAATTGCTCATATCTCCCTCTAGAAAGCCCGGAATCGCGATCCGTAAAAACCGCTGGAAAGTAGACTTCCGGGGCTTTCCAAATATATGTAGAGCTCAACGTGGTTCGATCTGAGGAGGGAGATATGCCCCCCGAAAGTTGGCTATTCTGCACAATTGGCTCTGCCGCGGTCATGTTTCCAGCCTCGCGCACCGTTACGGAAACTGCCATAACTCCCTCTAGAAAGCCCGGAATCGTGATCCGTAAAAACCACTAGAAAGTAGACTTCCGGGGCTTTCCGAAAATATATGGCACAAAGCCCAGTTCTCAAAGAGGAGGGAGATATAGGCCTCGAAATCTATATGTTCTGCATGGGCATTTGCAATGTCAGCCCATTAACCTTTGGAAAGCAGAGTTGACCAGTGCCGCGGTCTCAATGTCGCGTTCTAGCTCAACGGCGGATCCATCACGGAAACATGGTTTTGCTTGCCGTGATTGACCATGAATCACGCCACGGTTTGGGTCAACGGCAAGACCGCGACAACTCTGCATGGATTCCATTCTTCACTTTTTAGCTCATTTTTGCCTCCCAAACTTGACTTTATGCTCAAACACCAATTGTAGGGAACATGTACCTATACAAGGCTCACAAAACATATTATATACAAAAATGCGCTCGAAAACGAGTACAAAAGCTAGGAAATGGGGACCTCAAATAGGTATATAAATCGTCCGATCACACCGGTTTTAAGTTCGGAGTCATTCTCGACATGGCGAGGTATGACATGGTAGAGAATGGCATACACCAGTGGTACTTTGGTGGTCGAGATAAGATTAAGTATGAACAGCTGAGATCGGTTCTGTAGATTGGTATTTTTGAGGAGCAGTACGATGTGGTTAAGCTGTACTTATTGTATATGCTCAACTAGATATTTATGGGGTTGGACAAGAGAGAAAATTCAAGTATGGCAGATGCACCTAGTTGAGGACTTGGACGCTTTTGATGCGTTCCCGTGGGGTGCACACATGTATATGCAGTCTATTTTTGGCTTCAAGCATGCGTTTGTCTGTCGATAGGAGCGGTTCGAAAAACGACAGCAAGCAAAGAGCGTTGATGTACACACCATGGAGACATACACCATATACGGTCTACCTCACGCACTATTAGTGAGAATTTAGAATTTGAATCCGTACTTTAACTGTAATTGTTTTCATATGACTGATGGAATACATATTGTTAACCATAAAATTTGGTCACTTATCCAAATAAGAATTCTCAAGGCATCTATCTAGAAGGACTTCTCTTTAGGCCTCCCCCACAAGAGCTTCACTACGAGATCCCCTCTGAATCACCCCTATGGGATCTCCCCTACCGGATCCTCCCTTCTTGGTAGCGTGTTGACACCAGTGCATCTCCTCTACTTGAAGTGCCCTTTACATCAGACCTACATTTGGGTACCATGGTACTAGGGTACCAGGGTACCAGGGTATCTAGGTACCAGGGTACCGGGGTACCGAGGTACCGGATCCTCCCTTCTTGGTAGCGTGTCGACACTAGTGTAGCTATTCTACAGCAAATTCCCCATATATCAGACCTACACGGGGTACCTAGGTACCGGGTCCTCTAAATGGAGCAGCTCCCCCACATGTCTTATGGGCTGTATTCCATGAGATAATGTTGGTCAAAGTAATCGGGTCCCATCAGGTTTGAATTAAAAACAACATGAAGGCTTTCCACCAATTTGGGGGACAAAGGGGGCCCACTGATGACCTTTCAGCAACATTCCAACCACTTTCCAGCATTATTTATGGATCTATGACAGCCCCATGTGAGGGTCATTTGGTCAAGAAGCCACCTAGACATCTCCCTCCAATTGGAAGGCACCCAAATGCCACCAAAGCGCCTCGTCATCGCCACACCATCGCCACGTATGCCCTAAATCTGATGTGGCACGACTTACACCACTTAAAGAGTGTGTTCGCATGTGGGAAGCATATGCCTACATGTGCCAAACACATGTCTTCCATATCACTATCTAGGCTCACTATATAAGTGAAATCCTAGGCATTTCTAAAAGGGGCTCCTTAACCACGAAATGGTCCTCTCCTCCTCCACAAAATGACTCCCCTACATCATTTTAGAAGGTTCTGCAGCACCTATACCTCTCCAAGGAGAGCCCTGATCGAGCCATTTCAATACTAGATTTTGGCCTCCCATTCCGTTGCTTTTGTTCAGTTCTTGGGTAAAATCGAGTGTCTAATGGCTCGAAAATAGTTGTTTCATAGGTTTACAGTTTCTCAGAGGCAAGCGTGCAAGGTTGAGCAAATTAGGGAGTCAAGACCGTGTTCCGGGTCAAAATGGAGTAGAGTAGCTGCAAAGTTTTTTTCCAAAGTGGTGTTCGCCCCCTGACAGCCAACTTGGCAGCGACCTAATATTTTCAGCAACAGGGGCAGAGATCTTCGCCCTCTACATGGTCGCCCCCTGACAGCCAACTTGGCAGCGACCTAATATTTTTAGCAGCAGGGACAGAGATCTTCGCCCCCTACATGGTCGCCCCCTGACAGCCAACTTGGCAGCGACTTTACCGTGCCAGCTCATCAAGTGACGGGATTCAGACCCATTTTCTTGGCACCCACTATATATACATCATGTTCTCTTAGCTGAAAACACACCTCTCATTCTCTGAACCCTAGATCCAAAATAACTACTCAGCCAAAAGAAAACCTTTCCTACTCCACCATCTTCAACCTCACAAAATCAACCAAGCTACCACCTTTTTACACCAATTTCATCATCATTTCACATTTTCTCCTTCTTCATCACCATTCCATCCATCCTTGGAAGTTTTTGCTAGCAAGAAGGCAAGGATTCTTAAGAGGAAGCTTTCAAGACACATGGGTTTTCTCTATTCCTTTGTTTTCTTCTTTTCTTTTCCATTGATGTGTAACTAATCATTTGGCTAGGGGATTGATGTAACCAATTTGGACTGCTCTATGTAATTACTTAGTCTATTCTCTAATTCAATTTGATTTTAGTTTCAATTATTGCATTAATTGTTCTAATTTATCTATTTATGTTTTGTTGTGATCACAAGAGACATGGATTTGAGAGTTAGTTTATCTAAGGTGTTGAGGTTAGGTGTGGGTGGCCATCCCATCTAATTCTCTCACAAGCTTAGTAGTTGGAAGGGTTGGCTTATGCATGGCCTTGCTAGACCAACTTGGCTTAGAGTTTTATGCTAAACAAAGGGATTTTCCATTACTTACTACATGGTCATGTGTGAGTGGTGGGAAAGGCCTTGGACTTAATAGATTTATCTTAAAACAAGCCCTAAAATCGGATGGAAGTGCTTAATGAGACTAAACAAGAACATAAAGTGGTCTAAGAAAGTTACATCAATTCCCTAGTGTTTTCTCCCATATATCCATACGTTGTGTGTTGCTTGTTGTGTTTAACTTAGTTTTTAGTCACAAGATTGCATTTTTATTCCTCAAGTTTGCATCTTTAGTTGTAAGTTTACATTTTTAGATTACAAGTTTGCATTTTTAAGCATTTTCAAGAACCCAATTCACTTTTCCAAACAAAAGCATTATGCAATTTAAATTTCATGCACTTACAGTAGTTTTATTTTTCCTAGACTAAGTAGTTTCAACCATTTGAATCACCGATCCCAGTGAACGAACTTTGATTTAAATTGAAAGTAAATCATTTTTACTGCATCAAGCCCCCATGCTCCCCTCCTTAGCAAGACGGACATGCTACTTAGCTACTTATCTCCTAGATAATATACTACATTGGTTTATGCTACTTGTCGACTATTGTAAGCTCTCCGGAGCATCTATATTGTACTACTTTGCTACTTGTGTAAGCTCTTCGGAGCACTCCTTGTTAATATATATGAAGAATAGCCTCCCTCTCCACTAGATACTACCTAGGGGTTTTCAGCATATGATCATATGTGATGCTTTTTCCCCCTAGGCCAGTCAAATTCCAACAAAGAAATTGTCATTCTCCCATCTATCTCCTTTATTATGCATGTATGGGAGCTAGGTTTCGACCCTACTGGTCCTAGCTCTCTTATACATCTATTTGCATGATAAGAAACATTTAAAAAGAGGAAAGACCCTCTGGACCCGCTAGGAAGGAGTCAGGGTATAGGGGAGCCGGGGAGCCGAGGAGCCCCCCCTGGTACCTTTTATACGAGAGCAAGCAGCCCTCTAGAGGATCTACCACCAGAGCTAGAGGGGCAAGGCCAAATGCATGCCAAAAACCAGAGGAGCCCCGCTAGATTCATCAGAGGACCAACCAAGCTCCTTCACCCCCTCCGAGGGGCCCTGTACCTTTATTAAGGATCTGACATCGGGACTAAGGGAGCCTGCTCCAGTAACACCTTAAAGCGCCATTGGACTAGCTAGAAGAACCGGGACGGGTTTCGACCCTAACTGGAGGAACCAGAGCATGAAAAGAGTCATGTACGAGTGATCTCATCCTTTGTGACATTGCGACCACGAGCATCATTGATGAGCATCTACTCCTCTTTGCATTGGGGAACTACAAAGGAAAACAGAAGAGGAGACCGGTTGAGTTGAGTCAGCGACCGAGGGCAGCAAAGTTGGCAAAGATTTTCACTGAAAGGGTAAGTATCTTTTTTGTTAATGTTTATAGTTATTAGTATTATACAATCACAATGGTCTAACTACGATTTCTGATGTTTACAAGGCCTGAATTGGTGCCGACAGAAGCTAAGAGGGCTGAATAGTACTACGAGGGCATATACGATGGAAGGAGTCTATATAATGCCGCCAATAGAGTGGACATTTTGGTACCGGATCCCGAACAACATACGATTGCCGGAACTAGTGATACATAGGGTACAACTGTCGGAACTAGTGATATCGAAGGTTTGAGCCGGAGGGTGGCAGTGGGACTCCCGTGAGGCATAGGCGGGTTCGATTCGTGATCCCCGGACAGCGTCCAACTAGAGGTGATTCACAAAGAGGCATTGGAGGTCATCTAAAGGTACATAAAAATATTTGTACTGCATTATTTAATTTCAAACGAGTGAATGGTTTAAGTATTGACAATTTCGAAATCCTTTCAGGACCACTGGGAAGGTCAATTCGCTGAAGTGTTGGATGTCATTCAAGATTTAAAGGAGGATGTCTGAAAGAGTGATGAGAAACGAGATCAGCAGCATACATAGTTGTTGGGCTTGATCTGGGCGCTTCAAGGTTGGTCGTTGCAGTCCTATTGGGATGGTCCACCATTCGATAACCAAGACTTTAGTCTCAGAGACAGGACGGGTAGTCATCAGGAGCGGACAAACCCAGAGACTGGACGTGAGCAGCAAGCTACTACGGAGACAGTATCCAATCAGCAGGAGCCTATTAAAGCAGGTACCTCATCAGGGTTTACCAGAGTAACACTATCGGAGTAGGTACCTCCTCAGGGTTTACTAGAACAGCTGCTGCATCATCCTGTTCATCCTTAGGACCGTGGGTTCGAGCATGTGGATCCTCTTGTTCATCCCTAGGACCGCACAACACACCCCTCGTCGCAGTGCACCCCTTTGGTCAAACCACGGGGATAGAGTTCCTCCACACAGCACACCCCTCTGGTCGATCCCAGTGCTTCGTACCGTAGTCCGCCCGACGTTCAGCATCCCCAGTGGGTTTGCAGGCGAGGTTGGCAGTTGATGACCCCATACACTGGTCCCTATTGGCCTAAGAGGCCCAATCATCAAAGTATGTATTCACGCCCAAGGAATTGGTAGATGGTGACCAATTTGCGGCTTACCAAGCCTACAAGAGGAACGTGACGGGGTAAATTGTAAGTATAATAGTACATATTACAATCTTTTAATATTATTTTGAAACACCTAAGTAAAATTACTTGGTTGTCTAACTTCTTTAACGATTTTGCAAACGTGATGTGGATCTACATGAGCCAGTTGGTGTCACTTGGTTCCACCGATTGCAAACCAACTTCATGGAGTTGGAGGATACGGTATGCTTCTTACTTGAACTATCTGTATAAGTTTGTTTCAGTAATGGTAGAATCCTAACAATACAAAATGTTGAAATTGTTAGCACATTGACGCGTACTTGCATATTCTGAGGAAGCGTCAGGTAGCATACCCCATTGTCTACAAGTAGATGATTTAACATAATAGATTCACAGTTCTATGTAAGTGTTTATATTGTACGGTTTTCGCTTGTGCATTGATGTGTTTCATACATCTTTTATCTAACGTTTTGGTAAATTTTCTATGTACAGTCATGGTTATATATTCAGTGGGGGATAATAATGCTTAGTGGGGTTGTGGGCAAACCCCATAAGGGTTGGTTTGTGCTGAAGTACTGGTGAGTCATTGAGGACCTTACGATGGTATATGGATTACTCCCGACAGGAAACCAGCCATGGTTCGAGGTTGACGTGGTGAGTGTTTAATTTACATGGTTTCAATATGTTTAATAAATAAATTTGACATTGATAACACTTTGTTGAAACACCTACAGGTTCTGATTCCTTGCAACATTGGACAACAGCATTGGGTCCTAGCTAGCATTAACCTCACAGTTAGGAAGATATACCTGTTAGACCCGTATAGACAGGAAGTTACATGGGACACCAGGAATGCCCATGTCATGTGCTTAATGTGATTTTTACCCTCGATGTTGCATCAGGTCGGGTTTCACGCTAACAGACGAAGGAATGATACGACATACGACCTGAAGAATAGGCCCTTTCGGATGAGCATTGTGTTTACATCACGTGTGCCCTAACAGACTACAAGGTATGATTGTTTCAAGATCTTATTCTATCACGTTTGGTTTTAATAACATTTCATTCTAAATAAGATGTTAAGAAAAGGCTTAGGAAAAGATTTATACAAAAGGCTCGGATTACATTGACAAAGGCTCAAGAAAAGATTTATACAAAAGGCTCGGATTACATTTACAAAGGCTCGGGTAAGAATATTTAAAAGGCTCGAAAACTTTTTTAAAATGCTCGGAAACTTCTTTAAAAGGTTTAGAGATTCAAAATTCTCACTACCAGCTTAAGGTTTACAAAAGACTCAGAGAACAAATGAAAAAGCTCGGACACTACTTTAAAAGGCTCGAAAACTTACCGATTACCGATTCTGGTCAACTCTCTCACGCACCGCCGCCATCGAACCCCTCGACAGTGACGAATTAAAGAAAATTAGCGGTGATTCAGACATGACTTTGACTGAAGAAACTGCACTTGTTGGTTCAAGGCCCATTCAATTGAAAGAAAAGAAGATTGTGGGAGGAGATAAACTTCGATCGAGGCCGGAGAGACAGCTTCTGGACTCACCGGAGGCCAACCATGTTCTGAATCGTTTCTAAAACTGAGTACTCGTAGTGGCTCAGCTCCGAAACCAGGTAATTACAATCTTGTGCCACCTACCTGAATTCAATCCAGGAGATCAGGGGTCACTGGAAGAAGAAGATAGCGTTAGGTGAAGTTCTGGCCGAGTTTGGGATCATAAATGTCAAAAGGAAAGGGATTATGGTTTTCTGAATATGATTGATGAAATTTGGGGATCAATTTTGGCTATATCGAAGAAGAAGAAGTTAGGGTTCATCGTTTGTCATTTTTGGGCGTTTGAAGATTGGGAAGAGAAAGAAGTGCTAGGTTGCAAGTTCGGTGGAGATGTGGCCAATTTTGGAGGAGATTCGACGCCAGATCAAAGAGGGAAAAGGAAGATTTGGGATTTTGCTTCTAGGATTTCGGTCTTTGGGTTGTTGAAGAAGAAGGGATTTCAAAATTAGGGTTTCAGAAAAGAATTGGGGATTTTGGGAAGAGAATTCATATTAGCAGCGGGCAAGGAGAAAGCAAGGTTTTTAAAAGGAGTAATCCAAACCCTATCTCCAAACGGTATCGTTTTAAAGCTCTAAGATTTGGGCTAGTTGGAGCACCTCTTGGCGAGCTAGGTCATCACCAAAATTAGGCCTATTGGGCCATTATTGCAATTAGTTACCATACCAGTCCCTTGCAAAATGGGCCACTTACAATTTGTGGTCATCAACTCAGTTGGGCTCTTGACAAATTGGTCAACAGTAGATTTGGGCCAATTGGGCCACTATTCCAACCTTCCATCCTTGAGGACAAGGATGTTTTCAAGGAAAGGGGAATGTCATGATTGGAGAAATTAGGGATTAATATTAGGGATTTAGTGAAAGTCCATAATAAATAGCTTGTGTCTATTGTAGAGAATTATCTCCCTGAGAGTCCATAATAGTTAGTATAAGTCTGCTGTAGGGAATCATCTCCCTGAGAGTCTATGATAGTTAATGTGAGTCAATTGTAGAGAATCATTTCCCATTTACATTCTATTAGCCAAATGGCTATGTAAGAGCATCTCCAACAGTCTACCTTGGAGACTCCCTTAAATAAAAGTGGATGTTGATGTAAGGGGTCATTAAGGGAGTATGTGCTCTAACAATACTCCCTTAAATGGTCCCTTTAATAATTTATTATTATTATTTAAATGTTTGATGTTTGTAATAAATATTATATGGAGTTTTTAAAAAATAAAATAATTTTAAATAGGTGGAGCCCACTTTAAGGGGGTCTAAAAACACCTTTTAATTAAAGGAGTGAACTCCACTTGAACACAATTAAGGGGGTCATTTAGGGAGTTGTTGGAGTTGTAAAAATACACATACTCCCTTAATTAAGCTAAGGGATGTCATTAAGGGAGTCTGTTGGAGATGCTCTAAGGTGGTTCACTACCATTTTTACAAGATCAAATATTACAACAAATATCTCTCTAACAAATTCTCTCTCTTCTCTCTACAATTCTCTATCTAATCTTTCTCTCTCTTATCTGTTCTTCATCTTCTACCTTAAATTCCAGCAACATTCAAACCTACAAAATACACAAAAAAAACACATCATAAAATATATTAAATTGTCAGGGCATGACATCCATCTAACTTTACCAGTCTTGTGAAAACATGATCGGTATCAAACAAGAGATTTCTTAATTGCTAACCTCAAAATTATTTGAACCCATCCATAAGACTGTAACTAAGTAATACCCTAGAAGAGACTGAAATCAACCCAAAAACATCCTTACAAACTTGAGAAATTGAAAAGTTTTTCCTGTATTCACCATATAAACTATTTGGATTCATATGATTGTATCATGTAATTTATGCATTATACTTCACTTCCTATATCTCTCGATTGTGAGTGAATATCCGGACCGCGTATTTAATGCAAGATCTCATCAAGTCCTTTCATAACTCTGAATCGTTTTTAAAATGGTGTTTTTGAAAATGGATTTTAAAAATAAAAAACATGTTTTAAAAAGTGATGTGTTTGGTAGTGTTTGATTAAAATAGTATTTAAAAACGAAAAATGATAGAAATGTGTTTTGTATTGTTTTCTAAAATAGGTAGTTTGGTTGTTTGGTATGAAAAGTTGTGGTTGGTTTTAAATACATATTTTGAAAACGATAGAAAATAGTACATTATTTTATTTTTATTTTTGTTTTCAACTTTTCATTTATTTTTGTCCTGCTTGCTCTGTTTTCATTTGTGTTAATAGGGCTTTGCATTGTTGTTTGTTTTGTTTGTTTTCCAGTGGGTTTGCCCAGTTGTGTTTCCTTGTTGTGGGGCATGTTGGTTGGTCGGTTTTGGTCGTAGCTGGGGCTTTGTAGCTGGTTGTTGTTTGCCCTGTTTTTTCGATTGCTCTATCTGTTTGGCTTGTGGTCGGGTTTGTGTGTTCCTTGTTTGGTCTCTTGATGGCCCTTAATAAAATCTTGCTGTTCAAAAAAAAAAAAAAATCGTCTCATCTTCCCATCATCTTCTCTAATGTCCAAACCCTAAACTCAAACAACCACAGCCACTCCAAACCCATTGAAATCACACGAACCACCGCTCATGATCTCCTCCATCCGCCGCTCTCGATCTCCTCCTTCCCGAAGCTCTCGATCTCATCTCACCACCATACCCTTCTCTTTCTCTTACCATCTCTCTTCTCCCTCTTCTATCCTATGACAGAAGGGTGGCTGCCACCACGTGGTGAGGGGTTTGGGGTGGCTGTTGGTGGGGTTTTTGGATTTGAGGGTTAGAGTTTGGTGATTGAGATGAGTGGTGGTGGGTTTTTGTTTAAAAGATGTTGGTTTTTGGTGTTATTTGGGAAAAGGTTTTCTTTTTCTCTTTCAATTGATTTTTTTTTTTTTAAATTGATTTTCAATATCTGAGTTGGATTATGTTTTGTTTCTGGATTATGTTGGTTTCTCAATTTTGTTTTATCGATTTTCAATTTCTTTTATCCAGGTCATTTTTTTTTTTTCCAGGTCAATTATATGAGCACCACTTGCTATGGATTATGTTGGATTTTTTTTATTTTATTTTTTTAACTGGAAAAGAACACAAACAAGAAAGACAGAGCACCAACACCTAACTTATCGGACAAATTGACATGCAAGTGGCACAAAATTTAAACATATTTTATTTATGGTCTGTTATGAAACCTAACTTATAGCAATTTATAAATGAAATTGAAAAAGAAATGCTCCAACTTTGTTATAAGAAATTACCACTTGCTATAACCAAACCTATAGCAAGTGATGCTCATATAGTCATATGTCATGTCCATGTCAGAGACTGGAATCTCTTGGAAATGGTATATATAAATATATACATAATAATAATAATAACAATAAATAATTAATAAAAGGATTATTTATTTATTTTATATTTGATTTTTCTTTTTGATTAATTGCTTTACCAAGAAGATGAGTGTATGCACTTAAACATTGAACTTTGAACATTGAACAAGATTAGGTACATCATGTGAACATTGAACATTGAACGTTGAACATTGAACAAGATTAGGTCATGAATTTTGACCCATATAAAAAAATAAAATAAAATAATAATAATAATACAAAGTAAATTTTCATGTTACCAGTGGCAATGTAAATTTTCACTTTTTGCCTGTATAAAAACCTGAAGCATATGGCAGCATTTTCACGTCCAAAAACTCAATTTCTCAGATTGTAATTGCCATTCAAATTACCATCTCTCAAAATTATGGCTGATGCAATTGTTTCAGTTGTCTTGGAGCAATTGGCTTCAATTGCTCGTCAACAGATTCAACAAGAAGTGACACTAGTATGGGGTGTCAACAAAGAAGTAGAAAGGCTGACTAGCAATTTCCAAGCCATTCAAGCTGTGCTTGTTGATGCAGAGCAAAGGCAAGTGAAGGAGACAAGTGTGAGAGTCTGGTTAGATAAGCTCACAGATGTATCCTACGATGCTGAAAACGTGTTGGATAAGTGGAACACTTCAAAGCTGAAATTGCAAATTCAGAGAGCTGAAAATGCTCTTACACTTAAGAAGAAGGTATGTTCCTTCTTTCTCTCTCCTTGCTTTTGTTTTCGACAAGTTGTTTTGCACCATGACATAGCTGTCAAGATAAAAGAAATAAATGAGAATCTAGATGATATTGCTAAAGAAAAAGATAGGTATAATTTTAATATGGCTGGGAGTGTTGAACAACATCAACGAGTAGAAACTACCTCATTAATTGATGAGTCTAAGATATTTGGTCGAGATAAGGAAAATGATAGTTTGGTAAGCAAGTTGTTGTGTGAGAGTAGTGATGAAAAACAGGGCATCCATATCATCTCACTTGTAGGGATGGGAGGAATAGGAAAAACAACTCTTGCTCAACTTGTTTATAACAATAATGAGGTAAAAAAGAGTTTTGAAAAAAGAATGTGGGTATGTGTATCGGATCCATTTGATGTGTTAAAGGTTGCTAAAGCTATTGCTGTTGCTTTAGAATGTCCTGCCTCCGAATTAGTTGATTTGGAATCTTGTGTACAAAAGATTTCTCAATCCATTAGAGGAAAAAAGTTTCTTCTTGTCTTAGACGATGTTTGGACAGAAGACAGTAATGCATGGGAACCATTACGCCATTGTCTAAGGAATGGTCTTCCTAGAAGTAAAATTTTGGTTACCACACGTAAGCAAACAGTTGCTAATATGATGGATTCAATTGATGTTATCCCAATTAAGGAGTTGTCTGAAGAGCATTGTTGGTCAATGTTCAAATGCTTAGCATTTTCTGGTAGATCTGACTTGGAGTGTAGAGAACTAGAAGATATTGGTAAGGAAATTGTAAGTAAGTGTAAGGGTTTGCCTCTTGCAGCAAAGACTATGGGGAGTCTCTTGCGGTTTAAGAGAACTAGAAATGAATGGAAAATTATCTTAGATAGTGAGATGTGGGTTCTTAAAGAGTTTGAGAAGGATATATTTCGTGCTCTAATGCTTAGTTATAATGAGTTGCCTCCTATGGTCAAAAGATGTTTCTCATATTGTGCCATCTTTCCAAAGGACTACCAATTAAATAAAGATGAGTTGATTAAATTATGGATGGCTCAGGGTTATTTAGAATTAGAACAAAATAAGGAGATGGAGATGATAGGCGAAGATTATTTTAACATCTTAGGGACACGCTCCTTCCTCCAAGAGTTCATGAAAAATGATATTGGTGACATTAAACGATGTAAGATGCATGACATAGTACATGACTTTGCTCAGTTTCTCACCAAGAATGAATGTTTCGCAATGAAAGACAAAGATTTTGGAGAATTAAGCATTAATGCTTTGTTTGAGAAATCCCGTCATTTACTTTTGATGGTTGATGAAAATAGTTCATTACCTATCTCTATTTGTAATATCAAAAAATTGCGTGGCCTTTTGATTCAATTTGAAATAGGTGACCATTCAGTTGATAGAGTCTTGCTTAAGTTTTTGGGTCAAAATACATGCTTAAGGGCATTAGCAATGGCGGGTACTGCCAATTTTGATATGATGACCGGTTGGAATCATTTAAATCCGATAAGGTTTGAAAAACTTCCAAGAGAGATAGGAAAGCTAATACATTTGAGGTATCTTGACTTGAGTAAAAATGATGGGTTAGAGATGTTACTAGAAACATTATGTGAATTATATAATTTGCAAACCTTAAATATTTCTTATTGTGAAAATCTTAAGGAACTACCTCAAGGAATAGGGAAGTTAACCAACCTAAGACATTTAGCAAATTATTTTACTGATTCTCTAAGATACATGCCCAAAGGAATTGAGAAATTAACATGTCTTAGGATACTAGACCAATTTCATGTGAGCGACAGTGATTATAGTAGCAAAGCATGTTCAATTGAATGTTTGAATCAATTTTGCCACCTTGGAGGATATCTTTGTATAAAAGGTTTGGGAAATTTGACAAATGTGAGTGAGGCTCGGAGAATACAACTTACAAATAAGAAAAACATTTATGAATTGGCATTATACTTCAGCGGGTCCGATTCGGTGAACAATGAAGCAATTCTTGAAGCTTTGCAACCTCCCCCAAATTTACTACGGTTAGCAATATCAAATTACGCAGGCACGGTGTTACCCATTTGGATGACGTCATTAACTAATTTGAGAAGAATATATTTGGGTGAATGGATCAACTGTCAGCAACTGCCTCCATTAGGAAAAGTGTCATCTCTTGAATCAATTTTTATACGGAGAATGAAGAGAGTGAAAAGAGTGGGTAATGAACTTTTGGGATTAGAAAGTAATGACATTACTTGGTCTTCATCATCTTTATCGGTTGCTGCTTTCCCCAAATTGAAATCTCTCAAGTTTTATGAGATGGAGGATTGGGAAGAGTGGGATTTTGGAAATGAAGATGATAATATAACAATCATGTTTTCATCTCTTCGTTTATTGGATATTGGATATTGCCCCAAATTAAAGGTATTACCGAAACAGATTCTTCAGGCACCGCTGGAAGTTTTGTGCATAAATTGGTGTCCTATTTTAAGGGATCGTTATAGAAAGGGGACAGGAGAGAACTGGTCCAACATCTCTCACATCCCTAATATCCAAATTGATAGAGAGTATGTACAAAGGGACGGCCGTTCAGCTCTCTAGAACGGATAAGACAAACATGCATCCAACTCCAGGTATTTTCTTCTCCTCCTTCTACTTCATTGTTTTTGGTTTGAACAATTATTACAGTTTATTTATTTTTTGAAAACTGTAAGTTGATTTAAATTAATTAACTAGAGAAGACGAAGATCGGCAAAGGATTTGAAGGGAAAGTAGCGATTGTCACTGCTTCAGCATCACCGAGCGGCTCGGCTTAGAAGGCGCCTCCATCGTTGTCTCTTCTCTAAAGCAGGTTTGTTAGCTGTTGATGTTATATGTATCTCAATTTTCATTCTTTGTATTGATTTGATCGAATTTGATCTAATTCGAGTCTGGTTGTATTGGGTTTGATTTGAATTTATCTGGGTCGATCAAAATTGTACATTTTGTTGTAAAAATCAAAATTTATTTTATTTAAAGAGTAATGGTTTTTTTTGGTTAATTTGTTGCAGAAAAATGTGGATGAGGCAGTTGAGAAACTGAAAGCTAAAGGAATTGTATGTTATGTATCAAATGCACAACAAAGGAAGAATCTCATAGACAAGACAGTTCAGGTGAGCAACTAAGGTTCTCATTCTCATACAAGTGAAATGGTCTACTAATTATTATTAATAATTTCATTCTTTTGTGAGCAGAAGAGGCAGAGTTGCAATAGGTATGCTTCCATGAATTTAAACGTGAGAGCCCAGAATGTAGCACTCCAAATCTCCTCCCTCAACAGAAACTGGTTTGTCATGTATCCGTCTTGAGAGGCATTGACATGGACCTCCTTCGGATAACAGAGTCAAGGTAGATATTGCTGGCCATGATCTTATTACTTTCTTTTTCAGATCTTTTCCTGAGACATAATTTGTGGATGTTTCATGGAAGATTAATGCTGTTCATAGAATCAAAATTCAAGCTTAATGTTTAATTCATTAAACTTTCGAATGGTTGCAACAAACGTCAACCGTAGCCGTAGGTATTTTCTCCTTTTAGTAAATTTTGTTATTGTTTTTAAGAGTTTTGATATCTAGTTTAATTAAATATATAGGTAGAAGCTTAATTTTGATGTCAGATCCAAATCTAGTAGTTCACATTACAAGTTTACAACCCATTTGAACCATTGAAATGCGAGTAGATATTTAATGGTGATTTAGACATTTTATTCAGCTTTTTGTCCATATTTTGAATCTAGTGCTCGGTGATTTATTGTTACATGGGTAGACATTTGATTTGAGAAAGGTGGCTTTGGTAGTTTGTGGTTTGTAGTGTGCATCAGTAGAAGGAATTTTTAATGGATGAAAATTCAGAAACATCTTTTGGTTAGAAGCTTAGAATTCAATTTTGGATCTTTCAAGGGAGAGGAATGCATTGTTATGACTGTTGGCACATTTGAACATTTGTTTGATCACTCATTTTTGTCCGCTTACTTTTGCAGGCTTCAACAGAAACTTAATGTCAAACCATTTCAAATTGGATCTGCAAAACCCATTTAATCTTTCTGTACAAAGCGTCTGCGTTATTATCATTGGACATAAAATTGCATTGGAGAACCACATTTCAAGCGGAATCGGACTATCGTGTCAGGCTGCAATGTAAAGAAAGGTTAAGAGTAATCCTCTTATCAATATTTTTATAGGTATATTAAGTTGATGCCTTGCACTTCTTAATGTTTGAAATTATGCATGTTTGTAAATTGACAGGTTTATGTACCACTAGGAGAGGAATATTGGATTTGGGAGGCATGTAAATTTCTTATCTATGCTTGGTGTTTCACTGAATAAGAAGTGGCAACGATCGAGAAGATGATCATTGTTAAAAGTGTTGGTCTTGTACTTAATTTTTGGTACAGAAAATGAAAACAGCAGTTGGTTGGATTTCTTAAGTGACTCCAATTTAATAGCATAATGAAGTGATCAGAACCGGACATATCCAAAGGATGGAACAAGAAGATAGCACATTCACTATGATGTGCATAGAAGAGGCGAGTTTCAATAGGAATGCTTGGAATGAATTCAAACCTGATAGCCCATAAGAGGCCTATGCCAGTTCCGAGATTCCTCACACTTGCTTGTAGCAACTCAAATCTACTACATCAGCACATAGGCGTTGGCTCTGCAACATGTTTGAATTTTTCGTGGTGCCT
Organism: Acer yangbiense; assembly: GCA_008009225.1. NCBI lineage: Eukaryota > Viridiplantae > Streptophyta > Magnoliopsida > Sapindales > Sapindaceae > Acer > Acer yangbiense. The sequence goes on along the minus strand of VAHF01000258.1, from coordinate 282,300 downwards.
ATCTCCCCCACGCAACACTAATGGGCATGTCCCTCAGCTTAATGGTATATATAATAGAGTTGAAGTAGAGTAGTGATCAAATATCTTTATTTATAACACACGCTTGATATGGTAGGTGATGATATTTTTACTATCTTTGCTTTCAGATCTTCCGGTAAGGGTATGTCATAGTTTGCTTGTGGGTTTTATGGTGAAATGCTTTGACTACACAATCTTTGACTATCTTTCTTTGTAGCTTCTTTTTTTATTTTCTTATTTTTTTTCTATACCAAGCTTCCAGATTCTGGTCTTACACTAGACAATAAAAATTCGTGGGAAGGAAGGAAGTTGTAATGCCTGGATGCGTTGAGAAGAAAGGTAAGGGACAAGTATGTGTCATTGCTAGTGAAAAACAGCGTTATCTAAAGTTAGGAAAACAGGATACTCTTTTATATGCTCCTGATCTTTTGGAATCATATTTTTTAATTGTCTTGTTTAAATCAGAAAGTAGATCAAGTATGATAGAAGGCGGTGATGTTTAAGTAGAAATACAAACATGAACAATATGTAAGTGCATCAAGTTTGAGAGATATGACAATTTTTGCTACAAAATATTTACTAAAAATCTTTTTGGTCAAATTTGTTAGAGCTTGATCTCATATGATTCTGTAATAGTTATTCTCTTAGTCTCTATTTTATACAAACTTTTATCCATACTTCTATTTGTTGAAATGTTAATACAGGTGACTATATCTATTTTACTAAACTAAATTTTGTATAATACATAGTAATACTTTAGCATTTTTCTTCCATGTCCTGTTGGTGGATTTTGTCATTGATTGAAGGACGAACTACCAAGTGATCAATGCTTTTCAAGAATTTCAATATTATTGTCTTGATGGAGAATCGATGTCAAATGACGTGTGACATAAACTATGCAAGTGGCATTATATATCTTATTTGAACTTCTATGATAAGGTATTTCTCGATTACTTAATTTTTACAAGCTATGTTGGTAAATTTTTCGCATGTACAAAGCTTCCTTTATCCAAATGTAAAGATCTGGCATAAAATTTTAATGCAGCTGAACATTTAAAGAGGAAGCAAATTTTGATCCTAGATACCTTGACAAGAAAGATTACGGACAACTTTTTGTTGATCTACTATTGAAATTTTGACTACTTGACAACGGAGCCGCAATCTAGGTAACTTTGTCCCTAATATAGTTGGGATGTTGTGTACATACTTCTCAATGTTTGAAATCATACGGATAATTGTCAGGTTTTTCTGCTTAAGAAGAAGCTAAAAATGGAGATGACCAGCTGGATGTCATAATAGTGTGGCTAATGGGCAATTAGTATGTCTCGATCATGTGTGAATCAACGGAACGCTGATGACTGGCTGCAAGTTGTTTTATCTGTTGTACGTATTTTCAGTTGTTGACAAGAAATATGATAGCATGTCATTTTAAAAGTTATACCAAACATATACTTAATAGTTGAAGGTGTGTGCAGGTTCTTCATTCTGAAAGTGTACGTCTGTGCTATGTATCACCAAGATGCTTCAGGAAACAATAAGCTTATCCAAATGTTTGTTTGTTACTCATTCTTGTTTCCTTTTGTGTTGGATGTGTTGTTATCTATGCTGCTCCCAAATGTCTGGTTCTAAATCTTAAGCTTCTGCGCTGAACAGATTCATAAATTGATCTTAAGTTTGTGCATATGATGTTCATATTTTGAGGATGAGAAATAAGGTCAGCATAGTAGCTTCACGATCAATGCTATTTAAATTATTTTGCAGCCATTTGAATTATAAATGATGTAACTAACCAAAGTCTGCTCACTTGCAGATCCCACACACACAAGGTCTGTTATTTTTCAAGCATAGCAACTGATGCTAATGTGTAATGCACTCTCCTTGCTCCAGGGCCGCTGATGATTCCATGTGTTGGAAATTTGTGTTGGAAACATTACCAAGTGTTCCAAACGGAATCTGATCCAAACGAAGTCCGATTGATGCGAATAAAGTGTTGTCAGAAAGAGGATATCAAAACAAAGGCGCGCAACCGTGAAAACGGAATCGGAAATGGAGGTAGGACATGCCAGCACACGTTGTTGGTAGGCGGCTGTTCTGTGGGTGCGTGAGAGAGAGAATTGTGAGCTTAGGGATTGGTTGTAATTGGGGTTTAAGGTTAGATACAATACTGAGTGTATAGTTGTGACAATATTTTTACATAGTGATATTTTTCTCTCGTCGTCTTGACGGCCGTGGTTTTTTCCCAACTTAGGGTTTTCCACGTAAAAGGTTTATGTTGTGTGATTGGATTCTCCCCATCTTGTTTTTAGTTATTCGACATTAATTGTTTTGTAGTGCATATTAAGCATGATTTTCTTGTCGATCACTTTTCCAAACACTATGGCAGCATACACATGCTTCACAAATGGCCATGGCCCATGGCCCTGTTAATTACAGACATGATTACATACCATTCCATGTAAGTTCCTCCCTGACTAAAAACCACTAATTATATTCTTTGTTGGAAGTGGAACCAAAGTCTATTCTTTTAGTAAAAATGTTCATGTCCTGATAGGATCAAATTAAATTCTTGCTATGGTGCAATTCTATATGCCTCAACCAGCATGAAAGGAAGGTATTACTCTCGAGTTCTTTTAATGAAACGAAACATGATCTCCAAGGATCAATCATCCATGGTGCAATTCTTCAAACCAAAAGGACTTGTACAAAATTAATCACCGGTCAGCTTGTTATTATCTTCCAAACAATAATCGTGAAACATTGACATCATATTTCTCATACAACCGGTTTGCTACATAGTACTTGCATAGACAATAATATTAATATCTACTTGTTGATTGAACAAATAATATATATATATATATGAAAGGTTATAAATCAAAATTTCCTTGGTTTAGTAGTTTGATCAAGATAATTGCTATCTTACTTAATATGGGTATATGACTACCTATTAATTTATGGTTCATTAGTTAGTTCTTCATATATTCTTCCACCATGAAATGCAACCTTGTGTGATACCAAGGCCCAAAATATTTTATTCCCAACGCATCAGTTCTTCATATATTCAATAATAACAAAGCCCAGCCCAGAAAAAATCACATAATTAAGTTTCAATTGGATTGATTACTTTGAAAATCAAAATCACCTAGGCCTTCTCTTAATGGTATGTTGGGCTTCTTGCGGCGCATTAACGGCCCAAATTGGCCCGTTAACCTGATTTTATTCGAATTATACAGATGAGAGAGAGCTGGAGTCTCATTGTCTTGTCTGGTCTACTCACTCTCTCCCCTTCCGTCGTTCGTCCATCGGCGTCTCGATCACCGCCGTCAACTCCGACGCCGCCGTTGCCATCCAAAGCATAAGGCAGAGAAGCTCAAATGCATTGTAAATATAAAGATTCTTTTCTCGAAAACTATTTATATAAAAGCAACTCTGTTTGTTCGTAGAGCTGCAACTCTGTTTTTATGTTATGTTCATGCAAACAATATCACAAACATCTTTTGTTTAATCACTTTTGCATTACTTTCTTCCTGCTCTGGAGAATGAAGGACCACCTGGCACCTAGTCGTTATCTTAGTTTATACTATTATTGAAAACCTATCGGGTCAAAATTAACCTATTTTAGAACGTTAATGGTTAATTAAGTAATTGGATACTAGAGTGGAGTATGTTTTTCTGTTAACATTAGCAATTCTCATCAAGAACAAAAAGTCTACCAATTAATTATTTTTTATATGAAAGAATTCTAGTCTTCCAAAAACTTTCGTGTCTCTTAAGAAAATTTTTCGAAGACTGACGTTACTTTTGTAGTCATAAGATGCATTTGACGATCCGAAGTTAAACAGTTGTTTAACTTAATTCGTTTGTTCTACGGTGATAATGGATACCACAACAAAATAGGTTAATTTTCTACATTGTCAGTCTATCCATCAAAATATATATATTTCAAGAAATGTAGAGTTATTATTTGTTCTTTCGCCGATCAATAATGTAAAATTAAAGTGGACCATCAAATGTTTAAAATGATATATTCTGTATTTCATTTATATATGTAAAGCAGTTGAATTCTCTATACTATACACTATCTTTCACGGGGAGTACTAAATTCAGTATCCATGTTGTTCATAGTGAATATTTCCCGTACACTATTAGCTTCAGAGCCACGATCATTCTTTTTTCGGGTTGTTTCCATGGCCAAGCACTCCTTTAATTCCGTCACCACATCATTCATGGTTGGCCTTTTTGATGAAACATGAGATGCACAAGCGAGTGCTAGTTCCACAGCTTTCCAGGCAGAATTGGTTTCGAAATCTCCCTCTAAACTTGGATCAACAATATTTGTAATATCCCCATTTCCAAGCATGTCAATAACCCACTGAGTTATGTGAACATTTTCATCCTCACCTATTTTTACCACAGGACGGCTTGTTATAACCTCTAGAAGAACAACTCTGTAACTATAGACATCATTTTTTTCATTTAACCGGTTTGTTACATAATACCTGCATAAACATAATTAGGAACATTAAATACATATACTTCTTAAAGCCAATTGTTCAGTGAATTGTATCCTATGATTCCAACAATTATTTCCTTACTTCCTTTTGCGTTTGCTTCACCTTTGTTTCTTATTATCTTTTGTTGGAATTTTCAATTTGATAAGTTAACAAGGATGAAATACTTACTCATGGTCAAGACAGCCAGGAGTGCCAGCAACAACAGTTGACATGTGAGTGCCACTTTCCATGAAGATTTTCGAGAGTCCAAAATCAGCTAATTTAGCATCAAATTTTTCATTCAATAAGATATTTGCGGGCTTAATGTCTCTGTGGACAATTGGTGGCTTACATCCGTGGTGCAGGTACTCCAATCCTACATTATTGAAATTGTTGGTTATCACTGAACCAAAAAGTTTAAGTTATCAGGTATTAGTCTGAACAATGAAATAGAGTTTTCTAACACAACACTCCGATGTGCCACATGGACCAGCGTGTGCACATGAACACAGCCCATATCAGAATAAATACGTAAACAGATGTGCACGTCAGTAAAACCAAATGCTGATGCCATGTCAATGATATAAAACTTTGTAACAGAAACCATGCATATTAGCTCACTTGCATATGGATTTAAATCAGTTCGTTGCTAAATGCAAACCTTGTGCTGCATCCATTGCTATCTGTAGTCTGCTCTCCCAACTCAAGTTACTTGCATTTCTATCTGCATTGCATAAGGGAAAAAAAATTATAATGCAACCAAGTTTAATTATCTAAGTGGACATGAAGTAGAATGAGAACTATATATTGTAATAGAATTGAAGGACCTGAAAGATGCTGTTGCAAGTTTCCATTAGCCATGTATTCGTATATGAGTCCCTTTTTGTCGCCTTCATTGCAATACCCAACAAAATTTGTCAGGTTTCTATGATGAACTCTCATAAGAAGTGTAATCTGAAATTCAAAAACTACAACATATATAAGCTAATGTTTATATAAATATATATATATATATATATATATATATTTATGGCCCCATTTTTTTACACAAGATTTTACACAATTTCTTGTCCATTAGATTTTAGTTGTTTGGATGAACAAGATTCAATGGTATTTAATCTTTCTTTCTTTTTCTTCATTTAGTATTTGTTTTTTCTCTCCCCTATTTATTATTATCTCTCTCCTTCTTCTTTTTTTCCTTTTCAACGTTTTTTTTTCTTTTTTCTCTCTTTTAATTTTTTATCTCTTTGTCTTTTCACATTTTTATTTCACTAATATCAACGTTGACCATTGATATCAAAGAAAATTTTGTAATAAATTATTATCATTTCTTTTATATTTTTTATCTCTTTGTCTTTTCACATTTTTATTTTACTAATATCAACGTTGACCATTGATATCAAAGAAAATTTTGTAATAAATTATTATCATTTCTTTTATATTCTTTCAAAACTCAGGAAAAAAAAGAAGAGAAGTTAATTACCAAGAAAAAAAAACTTCAATTAAAATTTATGAGTATGTACTACATTCAACTAGTAATGAAAATTTATTGAACTGCATATTTTTACTTCTTTAATATGATTTCTATTGTAAATTATAGAGATATTAAGTTTTCTCTTTCTAAATTTATGCCAAAATTATTGCATCTAATTGTTTTTTAACTTATTTAAAACAAAATTTGTTTATTAACTGTCATACCAAATATTAGTGAAAATAATACTGTTTGTTAGTTTTGAAAAATCACATAATAAGAGTGTATGAAAAGATAAAACAAAATAGAAGAGGAGAGTGAAAAACCAACCAGTGATGCATCAATAAAATTTCTAGTTTTATGTCAAGGTAATAGGAGGGGGAAAAAGAAATAAGATCAGTATAGAAAGAGAGAAATAAAAAGAAATTAAAAAAAAATAGTGAAAAGAAATAGGAAAAAAAAAAAGTTGAAAGAGAGAAATTAAAAGAGGAGAAAGAATAGAATAAAATAATAAAATATAGGAGAGAGAATTGAATAAATAGAGGAGAGAAAATACAAATGTTAAATGAAGAAAGAGAAAAGAGATTAAAAATTATTGAATCTTGTCCATTCAAACAACTAAAATCTAATGGACAAGAAATTGTGTAAAATCTTGTGTAAAAAAATAGGGCCATGGATTTAGCCCCTATATATATATATATAATGAACACAAAATATATTCAAATGTGCTGTTGCCTACCTCTGCTTGAAACTCCTTATACCCTTGAGATGAAGATGAAGAGAGTATCTTGACAGCCACTTGAGTGTCGCCCAAGTAACCATGGTAAACTGTTCCAAATCCTCCTTTTCCAACAATCCTCTTGAAATTGTCCGTAATTCTCAAGATGTCTGAATATGCGAAGCTTCGACTTTTCAACTCCTATGAATCATTTCTCATGTATCCAAAAGTTGATATGATAATCACAATGTGTTAAGCACATTTAAATATTACGAAAAACCTTCTCATTTTATAGGGAATTTTGTACCTTGTTCTTTTCTTCTTTTGAATCTCAACCAGATAGCCAAGGCAATTAAGAGGGTAAACAATACAGCAGCTGCTGATGCTACCAGTGGAACAACAAGCTTGTTTTTCTTCTTCTCATAGCAACGTAGATTCGGATTCTCATCACAACTTAAATTTGATGAAGAATGACAATAAAAGTTAGACTCTGACAGTCAAAATTATGTACATGACCAATTTTCTACTTCTTTATATTGGAAAGATGTTAATACCATGTATCAAATAGTACAAAATGGTCACTTCATGTCATTTAAAACTTAAAACTCTTAAAAATGGTGGCAAAACACAAACGAAACCAATTTGCATCTATAAAATTTTTTTCACTCTGGCTTGATGATTTTGGCAAAAAAGCAAAACCTTATTAATAGTGAGCCGTCTTCTAATCTTCGAACAAGTTCATTTGGGACTGAACCTGTGAGGTTGTTTCCAGTCAAGTGTCTGCAAAAAAGATTTTAAAAAAAAATTCTCATTTGCTACATTTTCCAAAGAAAAATGCATCTTTCTAATATCAATTGAACTATTGAAGTAACTTACAGAACCCTTAATGATGGCAACTTAGTTAGGAATCCAGGAATTGGTCCAGTCAAACTGTTGTGTGATAGGTTTCTGTCATTGTGACAAAACATTGTTAAATAATTTGGTTTTCAATTTTCCCCAAGAAAATTAAGTTCTTGTTTCAATTCCAAGTTACTTACAAGACCCTCAAGTAAGGCAATTTAGTTAGGAATTCAGGCAGTGATCCATTCAAATTGTTGTTTGACAAGTCCCTGTCATTATTATGACAAGAAAATGTGAGGCAATTTTTTATATATATTTTTTTTTGAACAGGCCATAGCAAAAAAGAAACACCAAACAGGGTAGAGAAAAACAGAGCAAACACCCCAAAAGCAAAAACGACCACAAAAGCCAAAACATGAAACTGAGCAAGCAGAGAACGATGCAAGAATCAGTTTTCCAACATCCACAAAAGAACTCCCATATTACCCAAAACAAACAAGCTAAAACACAGCATGCAAAGAGCCAAACCAGCAGCAAAACTAAGCTGACAAAAACGAACACCAAGCTAAAGGAAACGAGGAAACATGAAGGAAAACCCAGCACCACCACTGAAAAGATCAGGACCCCATAGGCATGTATTTAGACACCAAACTTTTCACCAACTCATGAAACCTATTATCATTCTTCCCCTTCCTGACAATAATCTCTAACATCATCTTCTTTTTACCATTGAAATCAAAACCAAGGGCCAGGCCTCTCTCAATCACCTTCGCAATTTCATTATGGAGGTTCCACACCACCTTTGTCTTCATCTCTGGCTTCCATTGCTGCATAGAATCACAAACACTAAACCTTGGATCGGAAATAGGAGCCACCTCACAACTCTTACCTCCTGCACTAATACACATCTCACCGAACCTATCAACAGGAAGAGGTACAGATGGACTGCTCAAAACGCCCTCAAAACTGGGAAGAGCCTTAGAAATATCTTAACAATTTCCACCAATCGAACCTTAACAATTTCCTCCTGGCCCACAAGCACATCTACCGAATTAGAAACTTCACCCCTCAGAAATTTAAAATTCGGAAACAGCCCCACCTTTGAGCTGGCCTCTCAGACAGGGAAACAGTTTTGAATATTAATTGTATGCAAATAACTTAACACAAAAATCCCCTTTTCTACTTTACATGCAAACATTCTACTGAATTAAAAATTTATATGCTTACAGATTTTGCATTGATGTGAGATTGACCAGGTCTGGTGCTATATTTCCGGTCAACCCGCTTGAGGACAGGTTCCTATATGCATTTTTTAATTATTGTTAGGAGAAAAATGGAATCAAATACAAGAGTTTAGCTATGGCTTGTATTTAGGATTGTACTTACAAGGATAAAATTCTAGGTGGATCATAACCATTGTAGCTGCATTTGAGACCATCCCACAAATATTCTCGAGGGGCACATGGATCTCCCTGCCAGTGTTTGTTCACTCCATAAATTGACTTGATTTTCATGATGGTGTCAACTAAAATTTTCACAATACAAAATCCAAGAATAATTATACTTAGAAAGGCACAATAATGATATTGAATCATATATCTGGTAGGAAGTCAAGTCAATACCATCGCTTTTGTTTGTTTGTGAATGTTTGAATTCTTTCACAGTAAAAGCCTCAACCGCATTGAATATCGGTGCAAGGGTTGAATTTTTTGTTTTATTGAGCCAGAAATAATTCATTCCTTTACCGATGGGTGCTATGCTGAATACTGTGGTCGTATTTAGGTATGTAGGACTGACAAGGCCAAACCACATTTCATCATTCAGATAGATGTTAAATTCTCTAGACTGATTCGCTTGAAGTTTTTCGATTTCTGAAAAGTAGAGATAAAACTAGAATTGGGAAGTAGGATCAAAAGTTTCAAAGTAAACAAATATGGGCTCACTGGAATTTTCTAAAGTTAAAGCAGTACTCATGACACTTTCTGCTGGATGGTAATCATCTGAACTGGCTATGGAAGATTTTGTACTTAATTGTGTCGAAGTTATATAGGGCCTCCAGATTCTATCATAAATATCATCTCGATACCTGAGGAATTGCCAAAACAATTAAGCAGGATGTAATTAATTGACTTCCATTGATATATACGAATTAATAAAAACTCGATCATCATCATATTGACATAAATATACACGGCTCACCTTACTGATTGATTGGTTGTTGACCCCAGATCATACCGTGCTAAGAGCATCAAAGATCCAGATTGAGTTACATAAGTGCTATTCTTTAAAGGCCTTAACTCTATTGCTGATATAAAAGGTGTCCCGAGGTTTGTATTTACTAGACAAATATTTATATTGTTGGGTGTGCAACCAAAGTCCCACATTAGCTAGACATGGGGATGATCTTGGGTATATAAGTATGGAAACAACCTCTATTGGTGTGAGGCCTTTTGGGTAGTGACCCAAGAGTAAATCCGTGCGGGTTTAGGCCCAAAGCGGACAATATCACACCAATGTGGAGAATGTGGGTTCCATACTTATAACATATATAATCCAATCTGGAGGCATGTATGATCTCAAAAGATAATACTGTGGATTCATTATACGATCTTATTCTTGCCCACAAATTCGGTCCAAGATAATGTTTTCAAGAAAGGTTTTAACATACCATAGCTGTTTATTGGATAGAACTGTAGAAAATACAGGTGATACAGTCTTACTATCTCCGGTGTTTATGAAAGCTGCATCTGAAATGTAATTTATGCCCGTGTCTACATCATCATAGTTAGAGCCTTCCGGTAACCCACAATCTAAGCTAATGAATCCTGAGAGATATACAAAGACAGAGAAGGCTTAATTTACTGTTAGAACAAGAAACATATAGTATTCATACAATAACTTCAGAATTTTTAGATATTAAAACCTGATTGATCCTCACAATGAACAAAAACTGCCACAACAAAACTGCTAAGCAATGCGACGAGGAAATGCTTTGAAATCTCCATTACTGTCTTCTGATTTTCCCAGTTCTGGAGATTGAAGAAGTAAGCAACCATTATCTTAATTTATGATTGTGCTCTAGTTTAATGAAATAGAATATTAAGCAACACATTTGACTAATAAAATTTTCTATTTCCAGGAAAGTGATGGATAACTGCTACGCTATAGACTAATTCTATAATTAAATTATAATATTTGTGATCTGAATTAGCTTCTGGTGTATCTCTAAGAATCTCAATCAGCCTCTAAAAACTATTAAATAAGTTGTTGTATTGGTGTTAACGATTAACGATTAAAAACACATTTGACTAATAAAATTTTCTATTTCTAGGAAAGTGATGGATAACTGTTATGTAATAGACTTATTCTAAGCTATAATTAAATTATAATATTTGTGATGTCATTAACCTCTAGTGTATCTCTAATTAGAAAATGAATGGGACCAAATCAAAGTCAAACTAATCATCAGTATCTACAAACAATTTGTATTCAGCTACTATAGGCCCTGTTTGTTGCCTTGGACTAGGATTGGATTGAATTATATTAATCCTATTGGCAACTGCATGGGACTGGGACTGTCTGGGACTTTATCTCCCAACAGTACCCAATAGTCGCATCAACATGGGACTAAATAAACCCAACCCTCTACATGGTTTAGTTATCCTGGGACTAATCTTCTCTTTTCCTTTTCTCCTCTTTCATCACCGATCAAAATCTTCTCTTCTCTCTCTTCAACAAAAAATATTGTCTGGTTTCCTCTAAAATTCCACCTCAATCTCTTCACTTGGAAAATCTTCTTCTTGTCAATTGAAACTGACAAAACTGGATTTCTTGATCTATCTTCATCTCCACTGTACTTGACTGTGCCTTTGTTAAATAAACAGAGTTGCTTGAGAAATGTTCGGTTTGCGAAACCAATGAAAATTTGCCAAGTGGGTATTCTGATTTCAGCTTCTCTACTACGTTGTTGTTGTTGTTGTCATCGTCTTAAATGATGTCTCCAAGTAGCGGACAGATTTCCGAATCAACAAAAACAATGACATAAAACTCATTGCTTGGTTCAAGTCCGTTGTCATATTGAGCATTGGACAGATCCCAAAACACAATGACTTTTGAATTGCAAGAACCAATTTTTTTTTTTTGTTGTTGTTGTTGTAGATCTACTGCCCTCCATCAAATTTTTCTTTGTGGTGTGTAAGGGAACTCTCAATTTACCTGTATTTAAAAAAAAAAAAAAAAAATTTGATATCTTGATGATAAAGATCTGGGTTTTGAACCCAGATCTGCCCCAGTTATTTTTTTCCTATGATTATTTTCTATTTTTTACAAATTAAAATTAAAATGCTATCAAAATTCTTTTTTCTTGATTATTTCCCAAATTAAAATTCTGTTTTCTTGATAATTTATTATTCAATTTTAAAATATTATTAAATTTAGTCTGATCCCATGTTTCACCTAACAAAACATGATATTAATTCAGTCCAGTCTCATGTTTCCCCAAACACAGTATTGCATTCAATTAGTCCAATCAAGTTCAATCCAATCTCACTTAATCTCAGTCTCATCTCAGTACAATCCAATCCCGCACTCCAAACGGGGCCATACAGGATTGTATGGTTGATGGGTAAATTTCTAGTATTTAGATTTCAATCCAAAGGTTTATATAAATTAAAGATACAAAAAATAAAACAAAAATTAAATAAAAAGTAACTACTCTCCCACATAATTGACCATTAACAATAGTGGAATTTGCCAAAACTGACCACTCTAATTATAGGAAATTCCTTTTTAACCACATGCATAATTTTAATTGTTTATAACCACTTTTTTGAGAAATTACTGGAAAGCCCTCATATAAAAACCTCCCCAAAACACTCTCTCTCCTTTTTTTTCTCTCTCTTTCTCCTTCTCTCTCCTCTGCTCACTCTCTCCCGGTCGTCTCTCTCTTTTCTCCTCTCGGTGCCGTCGCCATCGCCGGACGTCGTCGTCCACCGCCGGAAGTCGTCGCCGAGCTCGTAAGACCTCCACGACCAAGCCCTGCTTCTTCAGCGACCCTTCTCGGCTTCTCGGCTTCACGAACCAGCGACTTCACTTCCGATGGGCGACCTGCACGAACCACGACCGGCGATGGGCGACGACCAATCGACAACATCCGGCGGCTCGGTGTGCTTCCCGATCCCCGGCGAATAGATCTGCAAAACAAACAAAAACCCTAAACCTAATTTGAATTTGGGGAAGAAGAAAGAGGGGAAAAAAAAAAAAAAACTTATCCTAATTTCAATTTAGTCCAGATTTCAAGTTTGAATATTTCTATTTTAGGCATGATTTCAAGTTTGGATATTTCCATTTAGGCATGATTTCAAGTTTGTGTATTTCAATTTAGTCGTGATTTCAAGTTTGTTTTGAGATTTAAAAAAACACTATTTTTAGGGGTATTCTGGTAATTTATGGTACTATACTGATTTTTTTTTTTAAAAGTGGTTATTAACAATTATAATTTCAAAAGTGGTTAAAAACAAAAGTATGATAATTTGGATGGCTATTTTCGGTTTTCTCTCTTAACAATATCGTAGCTAAACCCTAAGTCATAACCAATTTGTGTAATAGCCAGGCCCAAGCTGGCCCAAACCCAAACTATTTTACTCCCAAGTCCCAACACATCAGCTATTAAACCAAGCCCAGCAAATATTTTGTCTCACGAAGTAGAAAAATGAAAATGAAAGTTTAAGAACTACTGAACTAGAGAGAAAACAGAGAGCTAAAATTTGGAAAAGGAGTAGAGAAGAAAAGGAAAATCGATAAATCCTAAAATGAGTTTTCATAGAGCTGAAACGTCTCTTTCTTGTGGTTCTCCTTCACTTTTCCTGTTGTTGAATGTTGATGCACCTCTGCTCCAGGTTCTGTTGCCATGCCAGTTACTGTAAGATTAATTATTTTTTGTTCAATATATTGATTGAAATTATTAGTATTGATTATTTTTTTTCTTTGATATTTTCTAATCATTTTTAGGAAGGTTTCCTAATTTTGAAGCATGTTTCAAAGGATTATCGATGAAACTCATGAGCTATTAGCATTCATTTTTATATTTTTTTTATTTTTGTTTTCTTGGCATCTAAATGTAGAGACTTTACCCAAAGAATAAAAAGGAAAAAACCCAGGAATATTTTAACCTAAGAGCGAAGTGAAAACTAGTTTGCTTTTACGGTTTTTTTTTTTTTTTTTTTTTTTTTTTTTTCATTTGAATTTTTTTTTCTGTAATTTATTAGATTAATATAAATCTAAAATATATAATAATAATAATAATAAAGACCCATATGAAGTAGGATCATTGGAAAACCATGGTTTTATTCGGTTCATGCCTAACATGTATAATTGGCCATAGAATCATATCCAATTTTCAGTCCATATTTTGTTTCATTTCAAGCATGCTTGTTGATTACCACGTTTATGTTGCATGGGTAGATATTTGTATTTGAGAAGCTAACACATATTTCTTGTCAAAGTGGATTTGTTAATTTGTGGGATGCAAGAGAGAGAAGAGTGAGGTGTGCATCAGATGAAAGGGATTTCAGTGGATGGAAAATCAGAACTATCTTTTGTTGAATCCAATTTTGGATCATTCAAGGGGCAAGGAATGCATTGATTATGACTGTTGAAGTAGATACTAAAGAAAGGTCAGGATGTGTGCTGATCTTATTGCTTTATTTGCTTTCAGATTCTCCCTTAAGATTAAAATGGCATTAGATGTTACTTTTTCAGATTAATGCCAATCAAAAGAAGCTGACAACAATATGTAGGTGGATTGTATTAGTATTATATACCTTGAAAAATATCCTATTTATGTGATTTTCTGCCTCAAGGCATATCTATGTTTTCTAATTTCTTTTGTTCTATGCAAAGCTTCTGCATTTTTATCATTGGACATTAATTGCGTTGGATGATCACATACTTATCTAGGTGAATCAAATTACCTTGCCTAGATGCATTGTGAACAAAGGTTAAGAACAATTGATGCCTTAACCTCATAATATTTGAAATTTTGAATGTTTGAAATTTCTCGCCTTTCTAGACCATCTTGCGCTTTGTTAGCTATCTGAGTTCTGATCTGGTTTTCTTCATCAAGGATACAAGTAAAATGCTATGCAGGCGTAGTCCCTTTTACATATCTTTGCTCTTTGCAGCTACTGTGCTTGATCTGAATGTTTGACATCACTAAATTATATGATTGTCTTTATTTTATCCCCCAATTTTGGAATGCGATTCGATTTTCGATCGAGTATCTTATTTTTTGTGCTGGGTAAGTGCGCAAAATATTCCTTTGGTTGGAATGTGATTCTGCATCTCTCAACAGGAAGGGCAGAATTTGACTAGGTTAGTACTAAAGATAGAAATTAATATATATATATTATTGTAATTGTTGAAATGGATAAAATAAGATCAGGTAAGTCTTTTTAGATACTTTCATTCCTTTCGAAAATTTATCTATGAATATGTGATAGTTAATTAAGTCTATGTCTTCATCTTAATACTTCAGTGCCTCCACTTATTTTGTCACTGAATGATACACTTTCAAATGATTGATGCCCTTTAAAATTTTTTGATACCGTTATCTCTTATGGCTCAAAGAATCATTTCCAAGTCAATTTGTATGACGTTAAACTAGGCAAGTGGATTTGACAATCTTTTCTTCTTCAGTCATAAAATGAACTTGATTAAGTAACTTTTGACAAGCTCTACTTTTCCTTCTTTTAAAAAAATAATAATAAATTGTTTGTAGAATGCTTCCTCATGCCAATTGCAGATCAGCATGAAATCCTAATGGAGAACAAACTTTCAAGTGGAAGCAAATATTCGTGCCTATATGTATTGTAAAGATAGGTAAAGGAGAAAGTTTTATTTGACTAAAATACAGTCCACGTAACTGCAGCTACATTTATTTTAGATATTGTTTGCACCTGAATTTCTGAAATCATATTCAGTTTCAGATTTTTCTATCTCAGGGAGAGGTATTGGCCATTGGGTTCCAGAAGCACATAAACTTCTTGTCTCTCAAGTCTTTCACATAAGGTGTGTGATGATCTTATTACTTTGTTTCCTGTATAGCTTCCCCTAAGAATATGTGATAGCTGACGACACGTCGTTGCGATGTCGGTCAAAAGATGAACATTTAAGTTCGACCTCGCTAGCGCGCAAGTCACAGAGACTAGCACAGCGGCAAGTGAGGGTATCGTTCCGCAGGGAGGTGGGATCCGCCGACCGTCACCGGTTCTAGCTATTATTACAACACTCCGAGAGAACTCGTGTGTTGCGGTTGCGGAAAAGTGTAAATAATGCTATAAATAAATAAATAAACTAACATAATATATACATGGATAGGATGGAATGGAGAGATGCATGAAATGTGGTGTGCATTAGAGAAATGATTCAACCGTAACAATCCTCCTGATTAAGCACTAGACTCACTTAGTCCCTCAATATGCAAGTATATCATAGGCTCGTGTCCCCTTAATTGATCTCTAATCTCTCTCGAGTCTTAGAAATCACATCCACACATACAAAGTACACATGGATTCATTAAGTGCCGTGGCACACACACAAGAGCCCTGTATGCCAGCCTAGTGTATCTCTCACTGTCTGGTCATATACAGTGGTTATTTCGTTGGGCATGTAATGCGCAATCGCGTGGGCCATACTACAGCCAATAATTCATTCACAATGGCTAACCAAATACGGGATGGCAACCAAGTGAAAGCATTAAGAATACGAGATACCCATACAACACGTATGTTATATGCTCGTGTCCCCTTAATTAATCTCTAATCTCTCTCGATGTCTTAGAAATTACATCCATGCATAAATGCTTGGATTCATTAAGGACTGTGGGACACACACACGAGCTCTACACGCCAGCCTAGTGTATCTCTCACTGTCTGGTCAAATGTAGAGGATATCACGATGGACATGTTAATGTGAACCACGCAATATATAACACATAGCCTAAATATCATCCACAAGGTGGCTAACCGAGTGAAAGCATTAAGCAATGAAATACCATATAACTAGACAAGCACAAGAGGAATTCAGTTTATCTTTACTCTAGATACGGAATCGGTTTTATCAATCTCCCTAGGATGGCTAGACATGGGAAACAAGTTTATCAAACAACAATGTGCAAATAAGTTGGTTGTTATATATTAAGACCATTCAATATAGGTTAAGGGTTCATTCTCTTGATTTGGAAATTTTCCCTAAATCAATTTATTACCCAATCCGGCCAAGGATGAGCAACTGTGCCTTGATAACAAGACCCATTAAGTACAAGAATATGGAACCCAGGCCAATTTAGCAACTAAATGCCTGAACTGAAACCTTTCCCACTCTTTAGAGCTAAATCTCTAACACTCCAATTACTCTAAACATGGCATTTTGGTCATCCATCAATCAATCAACAATCATGGGAAATTAAATTACACTACTCCTATATTAAATTACTCTACTCCTAATCCCAATCATGGACACATATCAATTTCGGACCTCTACACACATGGATATTGCAATTAAAGCTAAATTCATGAAATTAACAAAGAGTGAAACAAAACCCACAAGAATTTAAGAACAACCAATATATATATAACACAAATGTAGGGTTTACAATATTCCCCAAATCGGGGTTACACATCAAAGAAGCAAGAAATACAAAGAAATGAGTAAAAAGGAGACAACCTTTGAAGACAAATCCTCCAAAGAAGCTCCTAGCTTTCCTAGCTCGAAATTGGTCTAAAGACCACTCCTATTCCTTGCAATCTGCCCTAAAATGGATGGAGGAAGTGTAAAACGGGGTTGTGGAGATGTATGGGGAGCTCCCATGGAGGAAAAACCTCCATGGGAGCATGGGTCTCTCCTTATTATGTGAAGAAGATGAAGAAGGATGAAGAAGATGGAAGAGAGAGAGAGTTGGGCGGAGGAGAGAGAGAGGGAGAGTGTGGATTCTGGAAAACTGAAGAGAAAAGGGGGTATATATAGTGGGGAGAAGGGTTTAGGTCAGAATTGAGGGGAAAAGACGAAAATGCCCTTAAGTGGCAGATTTTTGGGGGGGTCTCGCGGGTGACTTTCCAGCAGCGCGCACCATTACGGAAACGGGCATAACTCTCTCCACAAACATCGGAATCGTGATCTTGAAGAACCGTTGGAAAGAAGACTTCTGGATCTTTCCAACCATATGTAGCACAAAACCCAGTTCGATCGGAGGAGAGAGATATGGGCCCCGCAAGATGAGAAATCTGCAGGAAACTTTCATCAAATTTTCCGCCTTCGTTTTTGCGCCCTATTCTGCGCCCTAGGGCGCCGAATTACAAAAAAATGAAGTTCTGGTCCCTTTTTGCGCCCTTTTCTGCGGCCCCTTAACGCAAAACAAGGGCGCAGAACCAACTTTTTAAAATTGCACTTTTGCCCCAATATTTCACCATTTTTGCACTTTAGCCCCTCTTCTGGAAAAAATCCTGAAACACTTATTTAAAACATTAAATACCCGGTTTTACCCGGAAAACAAGCATAAAAGATAAAAGTAAGGGGCTACACAACGTGTAGAAAATAAGAGTTATCAATAGCTAATTAAGTCGGTCTTGGCCTTAATACTTTAGTGTCCTTCTTCCACATTCTACTGGTAGATTCTGCCATAGATGAATGAGTTGTCAAGTGATCGATGCCTATCAAAACTTTCGATATATATCATTGTCTTGTATGGCTCGAAGAATCAATCTCATATGATGGTGTGTGACGTTAAAGTATACAAGTGGTTTGAATATGATATTGATTTTCTGTCATCAAGTATTTCTTGATTACTTAATTTTTGACAATGTTTTGTTTCCAATATTAAAGTTAAAAACTAATTTGATTTCTATGTCAAATTGTTTTATACTTTTATACCATATAGTTGAACTGAGCTATTTCATGCAAAAGATTTACATCTTCTTTGGTTAGGCTTTTAAAAAACCTTTATTAGTAAAAGATCTACTTACAGTAAAACTATTAGAAATAGAGTTTTTTTTTTTAAAAAATTATAATTGTTTGATTGGTAGATTTTTTTTTATTTAAAAAATATCTATTTTGATAAGCACCTCTCCATGAGCTTTTGCCTAATAGAGATTTAAACTCTATAGCCTCTACTCAATTTAAAATAGGCAATCTCAAAAGCCCAACCAAAAACTCTAAAAAAACTCAAATAGACGTTGGTAGACCTTTTGAGGCAGTAGAAAGCTCAACCAAATAGGCACTTAATCTAACATTGTCAGATTAAATATCACCTTGGAAAATTTTAGAATCCATAGGCACCTCAGAGAAAAAAAGAAAAGGAATGTTATGAGAAGATGATTTTGCTTCAGCTCTGTATTGTTAGACAGACCCAAGCGAAAGCATCACCAACTCGCCTCATGCATGCATAAATCAACAGCAAGTGGAATGTTCACCAACAGAACAAGATGCAGAAATTTTTAAAGGACATTTCTGCCATGTAATTTTTTTTTGTTTTTAATCTGAATGCGTTGATTTATCTACTGTGAATCTGATAATATGTACTGGTATTGTTTGTTGGTAATGTGTGGAAAGTTAAAACAGAGGAACCTTTTTATCATTCTAAAGAAGTTAAACATAAATAAAGTTGAAACATCTCTTGTGCTTCTCCTTCACTTTTCCTGAATGGTGGCTTTATGTTGATATTCTTACTTTTGCCAGTTACTGAAAACTGTAGTTTGCATTGATATTGGTTTAGGTATATGACTCTATCCAAGTTATTTTCTAAAATATTTACTTTGCAAGAATATATTGAATATCTATATATTATTCATAAATTCATAAGCAAATAAGACTTGTTTCTTACTTTTGACAGTCATTTTTTTTTTTTTAACAGCAATATTTTATAAAAGCCAAAAGGAGGCTAGCCAAAGAACAACAAGAGACCCGAACAAGCTACAGCCAAACACAAGCAAACAGCAACCAACAAGCTAAACCCCACCCCAAAACCAAACCACACAAAGCAGCTAAGCGAAAAGAAAACCGTAACCCAATACAAAGACACAACCTAGCCTTTGTCATCTTCTTTCCCTCTAGAAAATCGGTTCGCCAACTCTTCTTCAACACCACTGACGTTGCAACCACGAGCCCCACTCCGAGTCTTCATCCTATGGATTCTTAAAGGGAAAAAACCTTTTTTTCCCGCCTTCTATCGGAAGAACACAGAGACGCAACAATTTTCCCCACACTCCCCTTCTGATAAAGAGGTTCCAAATCCCCAAGATCAACATATAGATCAATAGCTAGACCACCCAAATCACTTCCCACTGGATTCAAACCGGACACTAACAAACTATTTACCCTTATCAAAATTAATAAACACCACTTGGTCACCGGAAACCGCCACTCCCCTGCTTGAACCGTTATTAGAACCAGTGACCCTAATGCTCTTACCATATGACTTCTTACTCTCAGATCCACATGATCCCACAACACCCTTCTCAACGGAAGAAAAATTTTCCTTCCTAGCTGCTAACTCACCACTCCCAACCTTGGAAACAAATCCTCTACCACCACTAGCTATAACATTAGAATCACTACTCCCCACACTATCACTTTTTTCAATATCTATCCTATCCAAACAACCTGTTGGAGAAGCCACACATATATCAAAAACCACACCATCTTTCCCAACACTTTTAGCTAAAGAAGTCTCACCTTTATCAAGAACCTCACCATTTTTCCTAACACCTTCAGCTTTGCTATTCTTGAGAAAGTTCTGCACCCTATCAATACTTTTAGACACCTTTTTAGACCTCTCTTTGCTCTCAATGCCACCTGCCTCAATACCTGCCTTCCCAGTCGAAACAACTCCTTCAAAAACAGCCTTCCTAGTCAACCCAAAAACCAACCCCTTTGTGTCAGCAGGCCCATTAAAAACAGCCTTCCCTGCCAAAGAATTAACACCCCTACCATTAGCCTTCCTTAGCTTGATGTCAGTCTTCTTTGTTGTCACTTTCTTGTCCACCATCAGTTGACCCTTATCTTTGTCCATTGCCAACTCCCTCTCTTCACGACAAAACAACCCCTCAGATCCCAGATCTACTTTTGACAGTAATTGAAAACTGTAGCTTGCATTGATATTGGTTTAGGTATATACTATTCATAAATTCATATTCAAATTAGACTTGTTTCTATTATGGTAATGAGATAATAGAAGGTTTTCGATGAATTTCAGAATTCTCTTTAGTTTGAAGAATAACAGAACAAGGTTACATGTAATAACAAATTGACAGTATTTCTTGATAAAAACCGTACCATCTATAAATGTCAATTAGAAGCAGAAACAATATCTGTGATTAGCAAGGTTTCTTCTTCTCTTCTTCAAAAATAAAAACCATTAATCTATTATTCTAAAGAAGTGGGATATCTTTCATGGCATCTAAATGTAGAATACATTACTCAAAGAATAATGTGAAAGCTAAGGAATATTTCAACCTAGTGAGCAAAGCAAAAACTTGTTTTGCTTGAATGCTGGTTTTGGTATAGGGCCTTATCCAAGTTATTTCCCAAAGTATCTACTTTGGAAAAGTATATTAATTAATCATATAATCAGATTTTTTTTTCTTACGTTGATAATCTCAATTGTAGCAATATTTTTTTAGATCATAATTAAGTAATATTTATAATCTAGGAGTCTAGGACTATGAGAAATTTAGGATCATTTGCTTTTTCAAAAAAAAAAAACATTAGTAATAACTTAGACAAAGCATTATACCTAAACCATCTTCAAAGCAAGTAATTTTCACTTTGCCACAGTATAAAAACCTGAAGCATATGGCAGCATTTTCACATCCAAAAACTCAACATTCTGTTTCTTGTTTTCTCCACAATTATGTACAAATAGACACATTGCATGACAACTAAAGAATATACTTTGAAAACAAGTACATATAAATGTTATACATGTAACAAGTATACCATTTGTAGCCTCCTGCCTCAAAATCGTTTGAGCTGAGTTTCTCAATGGAAGATTTAGACAATGGTGAGAAAGACTCAATTTTGAACAAGTAATGACTCGGTGGAGCATTTCTTCCTGAAATAAAAAATCAAAAGAGTGATAAACAGCAAGTGAGCATTTCTTCTGATACATGGATGCAGATTGCAGAGAAAGAATAAACTATAAAATAAAATAAAATAATTAGAAAAATATTAAAACAGAAGCTAAAGATACATCTATTAATGACGTGGTGCCTGTAGAAACAGAAGCAGTCGGAGAATGAAAGTAAATTTGACTTGAAATAAGAGATATATATATATATATATATATATATATATAACAGTTATCAGGTCAGATATACCTGACGATATTATCTTACGGTTTCACTAATTCTAATGAGAATTAGTGTAAAAAATTATCGTTAGGTATACCAAACTTGATAATTTATATATATATATATATTAAATGCATGTTCAAGAGGGTCGCTTCGGTTTCAAATCCCATTTTTCACTCTCTTCAATTTTCTTCTTTGTCTTTTCTACAACACTGTACTTTCTGTTCAACCTAGACGACTGACACGAGTACATGGCTGCAGAAGCCATTTTAATAGGTACAAATCTCCTCTTGCTCTTTCTCTCAATTAAGTTGCAGCTCCTTTTTATCAATTGTTAATTAATAAACAGCTGCAAATTACTAGAAACTTATGCTTTGTCTGCATGTATCTATTCATAAGTTACTGGAGTCTCTATTGCTATTTATTCCTCATTTGATCTTCTTTCAGGAAGAAATGCTCCACCAAGTCATTACTTGATGGAAATTGAGTCTTTCTCGTTATTAAGAGCTTCAAAAATAGCATTCACTTCAGAAGAATTTGATGCAGGAGACTACAAATGGTATGTTTTTAACCTTCAAACTTGTTAATTAAATATGGATCTATTTACATGTGATGCAATATAGTGTTCATTTCTGATAATTAACAACTGCCATATAAATTAACACTAGGCCTTGTGTTCTGCTTTAACTAATCAATTTAATTATCTGTTTCAGGAAATTGTGTATCTATCCAACTGAGAAGAGCAAAAAGGGGAAAGATCATATCTCTATTTATTTGGAATTGGTGCAAACAAGTTCTCTACCAGCTGGGTGGGAAGTCAATGTGATTTCCAAATTTTTCATTTTCAATTACCTGCATAACAAATATTTCAGCACCAAAGGTACGTTGTTTATTTGGATCTTCTCCTTATCTCATATTTTTCCTGACCTCATCTAATCTTATAACATATAAGCATTGCAATGAATGTGTGGTTAATATGTGATTGGTTTCCACAACCACTTTATCATCAACCAATCACATGTTTTAAAAAGGTCAGGAAAAAGATGAGGTAAGGAGAGGTACCAAATCCATAATATAGATATGTTTTATCAGGGACTCAATCGACTTTCAACATTATGAATACATACTGTTGTGAAAATAAATTTACCTACTAAAGTTAGAAATTTATGCAGATTGGTGTGAAAACCGTTATCATGAGATGAATACCTCATTTGATATTGCCAAATTCATCGACCTAGAAACATTTTTTGATCCTGTGAAAGGGTACCTTTTTAATGATACTTGTGTCTTCGGCGTGGAAGTGTTTCTTGTCAAAAACACTCCTAAAAAGCAACGCTTATCAATGATCCATAAGCCTGTCACATATTTCCATTCTTGGAAAGTCACTGATTTTTCAACTTTACGGAGGGAAAGTTATGTGTCTGACATATTTGGATGCTACAGATGGTATGCATTTACTTTTGATATTCTGATTAAATCATCCATTTTATGCTATATATAAATTACAACAGAAATTGATTGATATATACATTGCAGGAATATTGTGCTCTACCCCTATGGATATGGAGAAGGCCATGGAAATAGCATTTCAATATGTTTGCGTCAGTCAAGTTTGCCTTCAGTCTCTAAATTTGTTGTGAAATTCATTCTGCGTGTCAAAGATCAAAAGAATGGCAAAGACATCGAAATTGAATGTACTTATTCTTGAATTTCTAATGTATATATTCATGTATATATCAAAGTAATTACTCATTTGTATTCTTTTTTACTTTTGTTTTCAGATAATCACCTCTTTGATCCAAATAACAGTGACCAGGGTTATTATAGATACCGGTTCTTGTCATTTGCTGAACTAAAAGACCCAAAACAGGGTTTCTTGGTGAATGATACTTTGATCATTGAAGCAGAGGTTACAGTGCTTGGATTGGTTGGATTGGTGTTAGCAAAGTCATAAATCTGTTCTTTGCATTTGAAATGTTATAGTTCATTATTATTGCTCAAAACTGCTGGTATCCCACACTCTATGCTAATGAAGCCTGTGTGTGTGTGTGTGAGAGAGAGAGAGAGAGAGAGGAATATGAGAATTTCAAAACCTATTTGATCTTGTGTCTTGTAATAGAACTGCAAGAGAACTTAATAATGCATAGTCGATACTTGGAAAACTCCATCTTCTTGTTTAGTTTCTTTGTCCTCAAGTTAACAAGAATTCATAACTTGTTACATATCGCATTAATACAATTGTAAGATCTAAAATTTCAAGCTTGAAAGTAAGGCCTCAAAAAATGGCATTGAACTCTAATACATCCTGCATACAATACCACAAGTTTTTTTATTTTTAAGTACCTGACACGAGTATGAACACAGATTTAGATACTAGATATACAACATCAAATGTGGAAACAAATAAATATAGATACAGGTAACAAATGCAAATAGAGATACAGATACCAGTTTCAGAATGAAGTATTGAGCACTATCCTGTTGGCCATTTCTTTCCTGCTATATGACTCTCCAAGCTTTACAGAGAAGAGATCTTATCACCTTTTTTTTTCCTATCATTATTTGCTTTTCCTAAACTCATCTAGTCAAGAAATGGTTTTGTGCAAGTGACCAACCCGTAACAGCAGCTATTGAGACTGCTGTTGGAACAAGCGCCGCAGGAGAGGGAGCTATTGACTCCCATGCTTTCGTATTTGATGGCCTAATTGCTTGTTTTTCATATAATGGCAAGTGGACTCTTGCAGGAAGTAGAATCTCTTTAATTTCCTAAAATTTCGAACTTTATTGTACAATATTCAATTAAAATTCGAAATACATTAATTGTTAGACATTGTCACCGGACGAAGGCACTGTGTAAAACTGCAACTCTGTAAGTTGGACACTATACATGTTTCTGCTGTGCCATTTAAAACTTGATTATCAATCAAAAATCAGATGAGTGAACCTATTTTTAGTCTTTGGAAAGTGACCACAATCTCCACTGTTAAATATTGAAACTTTTCTAGGTACTTTATAGCTTATGGTTGTTAGAATGCAGTTGCTTATGGTTGTATTAGTTTATTTTATTTTTAGTTGGTTTGTAATGTATTAGTTTACTTTAGTTGGTATTAGTATGGTGTCAAGCATGGCTGTTCTGACTTTAAGGACATTGTCTACCTAATGACATTGTCCAAGTACTAGTCTTTTGGTGATAATGTATGGCTGTTATTGATCCTTGTACTCATATAAGAAAGTTCAATGAAATTGTTTACGTATGTTAGCAAAAATATTGAGTGTTTATGGTCTGTTTTTCTCTCATTTTTGAGAGCATGGTTTCATGGCTGTGATGGTGTTTAATGGTTGTCTAGAGTATGATTTCTAACAGTGGTATCAGAGCTTTATTCTTGTGGGACTGTGAGGTCTAATTTCAGTAAGTATTGAGAGTTTTGTGAGCAAAAACACTTGCCTTGAGTGAACCAAACACTAATGAGTGATCAAATGTCCACTGGAAGTAGTACTGCCATTCCAGTTCCTCGGTTTTCTGGGGAAAGCTACCAGATTTGGGTAGTTAAAATGAGGTCATACTTGAAGTCCTTTGGCTTGTGGGAATTTGTAGACCAAGACAAGCAAATTCCACCACTTAGAGCTAATCCTACCATAGCTCAAATTAAGCAACATGAGGAGGAGAAAATGAAGAAAGAAAAGGCTGTTGCATGTCTGCATTCAGCTTTGACAGATGCTGTTTTCACAAGTATCATGCACTTGGAGACAGCAAAGGAGATATGGGATGAGTTGAAGGGAAGATATGAGGGCAGTGAAAGGGTGAGATCAATCAAGTTATTGACTCTCAAAAGAGAGTTTGAAATATTGAAGATGAAAGAATCTGAATCTGTCAAAGATTACTCCTCCAAGTTATCAGAACTGGTGAATCAAATGAGACTCTATGGTGAGACAGTGGAGGATTTCAAAGTGGTGGAAAAGATGTTGATCAGTTTGCCTGAAAAATTTGAAGCTAAAGTAGCTACTATTGAGGAGTCTTGTGATTTAAAAAAGCTGACTATTTCAGAAATGATAAGCAAGCTACAGGCTCAAGAGCAAAGGATTTCCATGAGAAGTGATGATGTGACCGAGGGAGCTTTTCAAGCAAGGCACAAATGGAAGCAACCTGGTCAAAAAGATCAAAAGAAGCAGAACTTTGACAAGAGAAATGTTGATCAAAAGGGGAAAGGAAAGATGGATGGAACCTTAGCAGATTCTGCAGCAAAAGGCAAGTTTCCTCCTTGCTCAACTTGTAAAAGGACAAACCATTTGTCAAAGGATTGTTGGTACAAAGGCAAGCCTCAAATTCAGTGTAATCATTGCAAGAAATGGGGACATAGAGAAAAGTTTTGCAGACACAAGCAAAACCAATCTCATTCACAGCCTATACAACAGGCCAACTACACTGATGATCAACCTCATGTAGAGGATCACTTGTTCATGGCCACTCAAGCATGCTTTTCTACTTCTAAAGATGCTTGGTATATTGACAATGGATGCACAAGTCACATGGCAAGGGATTTGAGCCTTTTTACCTCACTAAATAGGACTGACAGAACAAAAGTGAAGCTTGGAAATGGTCAGATTGTCCAGGCTGCTGGAAAAGGTATTATTTCTATCCATACCAATAAAGGTCCCAAATTAATACATGATGTTCTGCTAATTCCTGATTTAGACCAGAATTTGTTAAGTGTTGCTCAATTATTGAAGAAAGGATACTCACTCTCTTTTGAAAAGAATTGCTGCATTATATTAGATTCAAATGGTATTGAAATTGTCAAGGTTGAAATGTGCAATAACAGCTTTCCATTGAGCTTGGATCAAGTGAGTCACTCAGCACTTGTTTCTAAGCATGATAATTCTGTTTTGTGGCACAAGAGATATGGTCATTTCAACTTAAATGCCTTGAAATATTTGCAGTCCAATGATATGGTTAGTGATATGCCTGAAATTAATTGCATTGATGATGTTTGTAATGCTTGTCAACTGGGAAAGCTACATAGGAAGCCATTTCCATCAAATAATGTTGCAAGAGCAAAAGATAAGCTTGAACTTGTTCATACAGACCTGTGTGGTCCAATGAGTGTACCTTCCCTAAGTCAAAACACATACTTCATCATGTTTATAGATGATTTGACTAGAATGACTTGGGTTTATTTCTTGTCAAGCAAGGCTCAAACTTTTAGTGTTTTTAAAAGGTTCAAAGCTATGGTTGAAAATGAAAGTGGCTGCAAATTGAAGATGTTAAGGTCAGACAATGGCAAGGAGTATACCTCAAATAAGTTCAATGATTTTTGTGAAGAGATGGGAATAAAACATCAATTGACAGTAAGCTATACTCCTCAGCAGAATGGTGTCTCTGAGAGGAAGAATAGAACTGTCATGGAGATGGCTAGATGCTTGATGGCAGAGAAGAAGTTACCAAAAAGGTTTTGGGCAGAAGCAGTGCATGCTGCAGTATATCTCTTGAACAGACTTCCAACTAAAGCTGTTCAAGGGAAAACTCCACTTGAGGCCTGGTCTGGAATCAAACCTTCTGTTAAGCACCTAAAAACTTTTGGATCAATTTGCTACTCACATGTTGTAGCTGCTAAGAGATCCAAATTAGATGATAAAGCAGAGATGGGAGTCCTCTTGGGTTATGCAACAAACTCAAAAGGTTACAGAGTGTTCATTTTGCAGACAAAAAAGCTTATTATCAGCAGGGATGTTCAAGTAGATGAGGATGCTTATTGGGATTGGGAGAATGATCAGATTCAAAGAAGTGCACAACTAGCTTATCTAGATGTTGATCCTATTGCAACTAACATTCAAAATGAAGCTGAAATTGAAAATGAAGAACCAGTAGCTGAATCTGATTCTCCGGTGCTTAAAACCAAGTCCTTGGAAGAAATTATGAAAATTGTAGCTTTGCAGTCAGTGAGCCTTCTAGTTTTGAAGAAGCATCAATGTTGAAAACATGGAATGATGCAATGAAAGAGGAATTATCTATGATTAACAAGAATGGTACATGGGAATTGACTTCAAGGCCTAAAGATAGAAAAGTAATTGGGGTCAAATGGGTTTATAGAACCAAGTTAAACCCGGATGGCTCCATTCACAAGCACAAGGCTAGACTTGTGGTGAAAGGGTATTCTCAAATGGCTGGTGTTGATTATGGTGATACTTTTGCACCAGTTGCAAGACATGAAACAATAAGGCTGCTTGTAGCTTTAGCAGCTAATTGTGGTTGGAAAATTTATCACCTTGATGTCAAGTCAGCCTTCCTAAATGGAATCTTGGAAGAAGAGATATACATTGAGCAGCCTTGTGGTTTCTTGGTTGCAGGCCATGAAGACAAGGTTTACAAGCTTCATAAAGCTTTGTATGGATTGAAACAGGCTCCAAGAGCCTGGTATAGCAGAATAGATGATCACTTTCTGCATATTGGATTCAGGAGAAGTCAAAATGAGGCTACTCTCTATGTGAAGATCGATGGAAATGGAAACAAAATCATTGTGTCACTTTATGTGGATGATTTACTTGTTACTGGCAATGATCATGATGAGATTGTTAAGTTTAAGGAGAGAATGCTTCAAGTCTTTGAGATGACAGACCTTGGAGTGATGAATTATTTTTTAGGGATGGAAGTGGACCAGTCCAAGGAAGGAATTTTCCTTTCACAGAGGAAGTATGCAATGGATATGCTGAGAAAGTTTAAAATGGAAAATTGCAATCCAGTTTCAACTCCATTAGCTGCAAATGAGAAGCTTTCAAAGGTAGATGGTGATGTTAAAGCTGATATGACTCAGTATAGAAGTCTAGTGGGCAGTTTGCTTTACTTGACAGCCACCAGACCTGACTTGATGTTTCCAGCAAGTTTGCTTTCAAGGTTTATGCATTCACCAAGTTTGACACATCTTGGTGTTGGTAAAAGAGTGTTGAGGTACTTAAAAGGTACCATTGATTTTGGAATTTGGTATGGCAATGGTGATGGAAAGCTGGAAGGGTTTGTTGACAGTGATTGGGCAGGCTCTGTGGATGATTCCAAAAGCACAACTGGTTATGTTTTCTCACTTGGAAGTGGTGTGTTTTCATGGAATTCAAAGAAGCAAGAGGTGGTGGCTCAATCCTCAGCAGAAGCTGAGTATATTGCTGCAGCAGCAGCATCAAACCAAGCCATATGGATAAGAAAAGTGTTGACAGATCTGGAATATGCACAAGATGAACCTACTATCTTATGGTGTGATAATAAGTCAGTAATTTCTATTGCTAAAAATCCTGTCCAACATGGGAGAACTAAGCACATCAATGTGAAGTTTCATGCTATAAGAGAGGCAGGAAGAAATGGAGATATTCAGCTGCTGCATTGCAGATCAGAGGAGCAAATGGCAGACATACTTACCAAGGCTCTTCCTTGTGGTCAGTTTATGGTTTTACGAACCAAGCTTAGAGTCTCTAAGAAAAGTTTCAAGGAGGAGTGTTAAATATTGAAACTTTTCTAGGTACTTTATAGCTTATGGTTGTTAGAATGCAGTTGCTTATGGTTGTATTAGTTTATTTTATTTTTAGTTGGTTTGTAATGTATTAGTTTACTTTAGTTGGTATTAGTATGGTGTCAAGCATGACTGTTCTGACTTTAAGGACATTGTCTACCTAATGACATTGTCCAAGTACTAGTCTTTCGGTGATAATGTATGGCTGTTATTGATCCTTGTACTCATATAAGAAAGTTCAATGAAATTGTTTACGTATGTTAGCAAAAATATTGAGTGTTTATGGTTTGTTTTTCTCTCATTTTTGAGAGCATGGTTTCATGGCTGTGATGGTGTTTAATGGTTGTCTAGAGTATGATTTCTAACATCCACGAACCCTATCAAACAACAGAACCGATGAATTCGGACATGATTAATGACCCTTCTATATTGTTTCATCGATATCCATTTTCCGATCATAACGAGAAAGAACTAGTAGGAATTGAAGTACGAAGAAATTGCGCAAATTAAATATACAAAGGCACAAGCCTGGAGAAAAAGACAAACAAACATCAAACTGAAACTAACCATAAGATCAATTACCAGAGATACAAGTAAAAAAAAAACAACTAAGAGAGTACAGAAAAGAAATGTAAACGAGATTCAATCTATTCTCACATACAAAATCAACTGTTGCTCAAGGAATTGCAAACGAATGATTTATGACTTTGTTATAACCAATCCCAGCAATGTGACCTCTGCATCAATGATTAAAGTATCATCCATCAAGTAACCTTGTTTTGTGTCTTCTTTTATTGTTTTCTTGTTTATGTGTGCTAGTTCAAACTTCAAACGGAGTAAGCAATTACAGTTCCTTTATTGTTTGTTGATAAAATGCTTTAAATGGTTCTAAAATTCCTTTCCATAGCCAACAGATGCCTTGCTTTCGATCTCATATCCGAATCCATGTTTTTCTTCTCTAGCCTGTGAAGATACCAATACACAATAACTTTAAAGTAGTTTCGAGGATCCAGGGTCTCACTTGGGACGGAGCCTAAGCGTTGATTCTATATGTCGTGTACCCATGGTAAAATTGACAGCTTTTAATTAAATGCAGTTGTAGATGAAAATGTTGACAGCAATGATATGTTTGTATGTTTGTGTAGTTCCATCTAGGTACTGAAATGTATATTTGTAAGTTTGTATAATCATTTGAACTGTCTGGTGGATTGTAATCATTTGAACTGTCTATGAAAGATTTTGTACTTAATTGTGTCCAATTCAAGTAATTATAGGGCTTCCAGATTATATATTTATATCCATATATACCAGAGGAATTTGCCACAACAATTAAGCAGGATATAATTGACAACTTGATCATGACATAAATGCATTGCTCACTTATACTGTTTGATTGGTTGTCGACCCCATATCCAACCGTCCCAAGAGCATACGTAAGTGATATTCTTCAAAGGCCTCAACTCTAACACTGATATAAAAGGAGTTCGAGGTTTGTATTTATATGATCTCTGCATCTATTACTAAGGATGCATTAAATGATCTTATTATTCCCGACAAATTAGGTCCAACCGTCCAAGATACACCTCGAACTCCAGTACTATGTTTTGGGAATCATAGTTTCCATACATGAGTCTTGCTCTTATCAAATATTTAGTGCCACTTGGAACCTTAATATTGTAACAGTTTCAATTCTGATTTTTCAGGAAAGCGTCTGACATACCATAGCTGTTTTGCGAAGTCAACTTCAGGAAATTCAGGTGATATATTCTTACAGTCGCAGGAAATTCATGGAGATGATATTTATGACAGAATCTGGAGGCTTTATATAACTTTGACACAATTAAGTACAAAATCTGCCATAACCAGTTCAGATGATTACCATCCAGCAGAAAGTGTCATGAGTAGTGCTTCAACTTCAGAAAATTCCAGTGAGCCCATATTTGGTTATCAAAGAAATTGTGATTTGATCATCAATCGACATTTTTTTTAAAGGATGGATAAGGTCTAACTTTTAATCACACTTGTTTTCTTCACCGATAATATAATACTATACAAGATAAGATGAGATTGGCCAAGTTATACCGGAAGAAAACTCTACATACATACTTGTAAAATGAGTATGGTGAGACTTGAACCCTTCACAACCATTATGGAAGGGTGATGTGTACTACCATTTCTACTAAGAGGTGATGTGCCGAATTATTGTAATATTTCAAAAATAAATAACATCTACTATACATATCTATATAGTTACACTTATAGTTATGAGTGGGAGTTATTTTTTAAAATTTTTAATTTTTCTTAATTTTCAAAAGTTCAAAAGTTTAATTATTGTAAGCCATTAGATTGAAATCCAATAATGAATAACCAACCCTGTAATTATACTGAATCATTCATGTAAATTCACTAAACATTTGGTAATTCCAAGGCCCCAAGCTGGCCCAAACTTAAATATTTATTCCCAGCACGAGCTATCAGACAAAATCAATAACCAAGCCCAGCCCAGCCCAAATTGGAAAAACCAGAAAAAACAAAAGGGAAAGTAACCGCTGCCAAGCAAAGTAGAAAAAAATGAGAATGAAAAGAAACAGAGAGAAAACAGAGATGCAAGAGAGAGCTGAACCAAGAAAGAGGAGAAAAGGAAATAGAAATAAGAAGAAAAAGAAAATTGACAAAGCTTGTGTTCTCATCCGTCACCTTAAAATTGCAACCGAGAACGCATTTCAAGGGGGAATCAAATTATCATGCAATGATGCATTGAGAAGAAAGGTCCAAAACAATACTAAATTCAATTTATTCCTGTGTACTTTTAGTCGATCCAGTATACTTCTTAATGTTCGAAATTGTGCATGTTTGTACATTGTCAGGTTTATAGGTGAACAGACCAGGATGCGTCCAGAGGACGAATGAAACAAGGAGATAGCTAATCAATAATTTCATTCTGATGTGACTAGAAGAGTCAGAGCTTCTATGAATTCAAACGTGAGAGCCCAGGAGAGGCTTTTCCTGTTTTGAGGCTGTTCATGCTCAACTATAGCACTCCAAGTCTCCTCCATCAACAGACATTGGCTCAGCTTAGATCTGTTTTGCGTGGCATTAACAAAGACTTCCTTCAGGTTATAATATAACAGAGTCAAAGTAGAGTAGTAATTGTCTTTAATTATTTTAATGCAGGCTAGATATTGTAGGCCATGATCCTATTAATTTATTCGCTTTCAGACCTTCTCTTGAGAGTATGTAAAAGCTTGTGGATATTTTCATTGAAGTGACTTAAGTAAATATATAGTTACAAAATGTTTGTCCACCCATATGTCAAATTGTTTTGAATCTGGTCTTCACATTTACAACCCATATGAAGTAGGAATGTGGTTCACCACAATTTATCATTGGAAAACCATGGTTTTATTCGGTTCATGCCTAACACGCATAATTGGCCATAGAATCATATCTAATTTTCTGTCCATATTTTGTATCAATTAAAGTATGCTTGTTGATTACCATGTTTAATGTTACACAGGTGGATATTTGTATTTGAGAAGTTAACACTTATATCTCTTGTCAAAGTGGCTTTGGTAATTTGTGGGATGCAAGAGAGAGAGGAGTGAGTTGTGCATCAGATGAAAGGGATTTCAGTGGATGGAAAATCAGAACTATCTTTTGTTGAATCCAATTTTGGATCATTCAAGGGGCAAGGAATGCATTGATTATGACTGTTGAAGTAGATACTAAAGAAAGGTCAGGATGTGTGCTGATCTTATTGCTTTATTTGCTTTCAGATTCTCCCTTAAGATTAAAATGGCATTAGATGTTATTTTTTCAGATTAATGCCAATCAAAAGAAGCTGACAACAATATGTAGGTGGATTGTATTAGTATTATATACCTTGAAAAATATCCTTTTTATGTGATTTTCTGCCTCAAGGCATATCTATGTTTTCTAATTTCTTTTGTTCTATGCAAAGCTTCTGCATTTTTATCATTGGACATTAATTGCGTTGGATAATCACGTACTTATCTAGGTGAATCAAATTGCCTTGCCTAGATGTATTGTGAACAAAGGTTAAGAACAATTGATGCCTTAACCTCATAATATTTGAAATTTTGAATGTTTGAAATTTCTCGCCTTTCCAGACCATCTTGCGCTTTGTTAGCTATCTGAGTTCTGATCTGGTTTTCTTCATCAAGGATACAAGTAAAACGCTATGCAGGCGTAGTCCCTTTTACATATCTTTGCTCTTTGCAGCTACTGTGCTTGATCTGAATGTTTGACATCACTAAATTATGTGATAGTCATTATTTTATCTCCCAATTTTATAATGCGATTCGATTTTCGATCAAGTATCTTATTTTCTGTGCAGGATAAGTGGGCAAAATATTCCTTTGGTTGGAATGTGATTCTGCATCTCTCAACAGGAAGGGGAGAATTTTACTAGGTTAGTACTAAAGATAGAAATTATTGTAATTGTTGAAATGGATAAAATAAGATCAAGTCAGTCTTTTTTAGATATGTTGTGTGATGATCTCATTACTTTCATTCCTTTCAAAAATTTATCTATGAATATGTGATAGCTAATTGAGTATATGTCTTCTCCTTAATACTTAAATTCCTCCACTTATTTTGTCACTGAATGATACACTTTCAAATGATTGATGCCCTTTAAAATTTTTTGATACTGTTATTTCTTATGCTTTAAAGAATCATTTCCAAGTCAGTTTGTGTGACGTTAAACTAGGCAAGTGGATTTGACTATCTATTTTTTTCAGTCATAAAATAAACTTGATTAAGTAACTTTTGACAAGCTATACTTTTCCTTTAAAAATAAAAATAAAAATTGTTTGTAGAATACTTCCTCATGCCAATTGCAGATCAGCATGAAATCCTAATGGAGAACAAACTTTCAAGAGGAAGCAAATATTCGTGCCTATATGTATTGTCAAGATAGGTTAAGGAGAAAGTTTTATTTGACAAAATACAGTCCACGTAACTGCAGCTACATTTTTTTTAGATATTGTTTGCATCTGAGTTTCTGAAATCATATTCAGTTTCAGATTTTTCTATCTCAGGGTGAGGTATTGGCCATTGGGTTCCAGAAGCACAAAAACTTCTTGTCTCCTGTATAACTTTGTTTCAGATAAGGTGTGTGATGAATGATGATCTTATTACTTTGTTTCCAGTATAACTTCCCCCAAGAATATTTGATTGCTAATTGAGCGGTCTTGGCTTTAATACTTTAGTGTCCTTCTTCCACATTTTACTGGTAGATTCTGCCATAGATGAATGTGTTGTCAAGTGATCGATGCTTGTCAAAAGTTTCGATATCATTGTCTTATATGGCTTGAAGAATCAATCTCATATGATGTTAAACTATACAAGTGGTTTGAATATGATATTGATTTTCTGTCATCAACACTACTAGAAAAAAGATGATTTATGACACTTATTTATGATGCTTTTTTTTCAACCATCAAACCTATATGATGGTTTTTAAAAAACATCATAAAAACTTGATGGTTTGTTTTAAATATCACAATTTAATGACGCTTGTACATAATATCATTAAATGTTGATGGTTTTTAAAAACCATCAAGGATTGTTAACATTAAAAAATAGTCAAGAAGGGTTGATATTTAAAAACCATCAAGAATTATTGATATTTAAAAAACGTTAAAAAGGGTTGAAATTTAAAATGAATGAATCGGTAATAAGAAAGATAAATAAAATTTAGTATTTATATCTATATATTTATAAAAAAAATATTCTTATTGAAAAAAAAAATCTTCAATTGTTAGTATTATATTAATGTTTTTATATTCTAATTTCAATTGAGAATTTTGATTATGTAATTTTTATTTTTGGTAAAGGTTATGTAATTGATATTATTTTAATTTTAAATTGATATATAAGTTAATTAATGGCTCCAAGACTCCAAGTGACACGTGTTATATTCTTACTAGTTGTTGTAATGTCTACCATATTCATGAGTGCACACAATCATTTCACTTATATAAAATGATCACAACCCTAACCCTAACCATTCTAACTTTTCACAGCCACACCTATTTTTCTTCCAATTCAATTTCTTTTTTGCTTTCCATTTGGCTCTACTTTGAAATTTCACCATTCATTTTTTATTACCAAATCGCCGATGCCCTAGATTTTGTCACCATGACGTCCAAAGACTCCATATTTGTCACCACGCCGTCTAAAGTTTTCAGATTTCATCACCACACACGCCCTTTGAAGTCGTAGAACTTCGTCACCACACCGTCCCACACCACCCACATCGTCACCACGTAGTCCTTCTACACGAGGTATTTAACTTTTGGGTGACGGTTTTTTTATTTATTATTTATTATTTATTTTAACAAACGTGTTATTATATATATATATATATATATATATTGTTTTATATTCAAGACTATAACATGACTATATGAAAAGAAAAAAGAAAAAAAAAAAAAGAAAAAAAAAAAACCTATCATGAAAAGTTTATTTATGGGTTTGTAATATATTCTTCTTGCCATTTTAAATTGATAAGTATAGAGATTCAAATATTTTGTGTCTTCGAACTCTCTTTGTGGGTTTTTAATGTTGATTTTTTTAAAGTAATAACAATTATGTTGCACAAATAATTTTTTTTTTTTTTTATGTAAATTTATCATTTTATTTAGTAAATTTTTTATTAAAAAATAAATATTCATTTTAGTTCATTTGGATTTTATATTTATTTTTAAAATATCGAAATATCGAAATTGAAGTTATCTTTGCAGATTAGTTGCTTGGACTACATCTACAGATGAATAGAAGTGGGAGTAAAAAAGATCTGGAAGAAAAATAACTTATTCTCATGAGCTCATTGACCTTGGAGGGAGATGCACATATCAAATCATTGATTTATGTTAGTAGAAGATGATGTAGCATAATTTATGTTATTCAAAAGTATATGTAATGTCTCTTCAAAAAGAAAAAAAAAAGTATATGTAATGAAATTTTTGCTTGTTTTAATGATATTGATTATTACAGATTATTTTTTGCCATATATTTATTGAGTTTTAATTCTACTATTGCGTTTTTTTTTTTTTTTTTTAAATATGTTGAGTTTCAATTTTATATAATATTATATTTATTTATTATAGATGGCAGCGTTAATTTTTTTTATTTTTTTTATTTTTTTTTATAAGAAAACAATTTGATGGTTTATAACCATTGTAAATTTATGATCATTTACTACTATCAAGATGTAATGACGCTCATTTATGACTTTTAAAAACCATCAAGAATTTATGATACCAAATTCTGTCATAAAATTATGACGCTTTTAAAACCGTCAAGAAACTGTTCTTGACGCTGAGATTAATGATGGTTTTTAAACGTCATGAATTGCCTGTTATGATGGTTTTTCTCCATCATAAAACCTCTTTTTTCTTGTAGTGCAAGTTTTTCTTGATTACTTAATTTTTTACAATGTTTCGTTCCAAATATTATAGTTAACAACTAATTTGATTCTCTGTCAGATTATTTTATACCATATAGTTGAACCGAGCTATTTCATGCAAAAGATTTAATCATCTGTAATGCACACTTCTTGCTCTTAGTGCCACCGATGGTCCTATGACAGAGTACACAAGCTTCACAACTAGCCTTGTCAATGGTAGACCTGATTACATACCACTGCATGTAAGTTCCTCCTCAAACAGAAAATCGATTGTTGTTTATGTGTGTAAGACTAAAACAAAGATATCAATCATATGAGTTCACAAGTTATTTAGTGCCAACAGAGGTTTCTTGATATGAGTTCAAGATGCCCTGTTGAGGCTGTGGCTTTATTAATTATTATTTTTATCATATATTTTATTTTTGATACAGGGTTAGTGGGCAAAATCTTTGGTTGGAATTCAATTGTGCATCTTTTGATAAGCCGGACAACATTTGACTAGGTTAGCCTTTTAATAGAAATTACTGTTTTTTGTAGGTGGTCGAACGATTTGGTACGTCGAACGGGTCGGGTTGAATCAGGCCCAAAGCAACTAAGCTGGGATTAGTATGGTCGACGTCGACTGTTGTTTGCAGATGGTCGTGCGAACTTCGTTGTACCTGCAAAAGAGTTTTAAATAGAAATATAGATAGTAACAGGATGGTGGTGGCTGGAGATCGTAGCCTTATATGCGCTTGGGCTGAGCGATGTTGATTTCCGATGACCGGAATGTCCTTTTGGAGGCAGAGTTTCGGTACGCTTTTATGAGCTTTAGTTGAGAGAGAATTCAGAGAGTTTTCAGTGTGTGAGCTACTCTATTTATAGTGAAATGATATGGCCCCGACGTCTGTGGAGAGTGCCATCGTGGGAGAGGTTTTGGTGGGATTTGGGAGCGATTTTCTCCATTATCTCACCACTGTGAGCAACTGTCAGTTTGACTTGGTCTTTCAAAGACCAAGTCAGATTTGTTGCTGATGAATGTGCTGGATCGACCAATCTGACGGGCCTGGGTAGGAATTTTGTTACTGCGAAGATTGGGCCTTTAGCATATTGGGCCATTGGGCCATTTTTTGCTACCACAGTTTGTCCCCCACTCTCTGAAGAAGAATCTATGATTTAGAGAGTGATTTTCGTCGGGTCGACCTTTATCGGATCCGCCATCGCTGAACAAGCTGTGTTAAGTTGAATCGAAGATTTTCTTTGAATTGATCGTAGTCGGCCGACTCCGTGTCGAATGGAATCAATATCTATTTGAATATTTGTTTTAACTGACGCCTTCATTGGATGAACGACGTTTTCGATGTTGATTCAACGTTCGTCGTTAGACGGTAGTTTCTTGTCATCATTGATGGCAACCTGATGTGATAGATGCTAAATCGATGTGATGGGAGCGTTTTTCCATGCTGGCATCAGCTGCATTAATTTCATGCGCACCTTTCAAGATAAGTTATAGCTGTTTCGAATTTTGAACTGGATAGGTTAACGGTTACCTAGGTTAACCGGTGAGTTTTACTTAGGTTAACCGGTGAGTTTTACTTGGGTTAACCGGTAGTTGAAGGGGCGTCGACACGTGTCAACTAGGGTTTTCTTTTTCTTTATAAAACCCAAACCGTTCCATTCGATACTTTGCACAAAAAAGTTTGAAACTGAAAGTTTGGAAAAACTGAAACTTATCTCTTCAACTTCTTCGTTGGCTTTGAAACTGAAGCGCCCCATACCCATTTCGTGGGATTTCTTCACGATATTCTTCTTTGAATCTCTTTCAGGTTGGTGAAATCTACTCCTATTTATATATACTTCACCATTTATACATATATTTCCTTTATGCTTGCTCTGAAGTTTTTCTCTCACTTATCTGGGTATGCTTGCTTTGAAGTTTTCCTCTTATTTATCTGGGAATGCATGTTCTTCACTATATTTGCTAGATTCTGAGGTTTTGATCCATATCGAGTTGGTTTTATCTGCAAAGTATTGGTTTTTTTTTTTTATGTGTTGTCGTGTCGTTGCGACGAGAGCAGTCGTTTAGAATCTGGAAGCCTTCGACAGTAGGTAGACTCCTCATCCTAGGATCTAGGTCGGCTTTTAAGTAGAGGTTAGGAAACCCAACCTTAGATTTTTGGTCGAAAAAAGTCCTTAGGTTGTGATTGTAGCGTTTAGCTTTTGTCTGACTTGTGCATTTTCTGCATGTCAGATTTTGGAGATACAATGTCGAACGACGATACAATCTCGGACTTGGCAATTAACTGGACTTCCAGTGATGATGGAGTCGATAGTAGGACTCAGGACGTCGATCGACGAGTCACGGTTGAAGGTCCGTCGACGACTGTCCCTATAAATGCTAGGGGTATGATAGAGCAAGGCGTTGTATATGCTATCACGTCGGCTGTCGAGCATCCAGAATATGTTGAGGTTCCTGAGGCGTCGACATCTGGTCGACATTTAGGTATATTGAAAGATAGTCCGGCGAGCTTGATCACGGAGGATATGTTGCCTGGCATAAGGACGATGTATGGTATTCCTAACGACGTTGAATTACGTGCGCCAAGGGAACATGAACGTGCTGATTGGGATATTCCAGGGTGGACATGTTTTTATGAGTACACCCTCCGTTTAGGTTTTAGATTCCCTGTCCCTCAGCTCGTTCGACGAATGTTGTTATACTATGATCTAGCTCCCGGTCAGTTGATGCCTAACACCTGGAGAATACTGTTGGGTCTAGGAATATTAAATGAGAGGTATAATGTACAATTCGGATTGGGGTGTCTCCTTCATAATTATTATTTGAAAGAACATCTAGTCGACACTGGTCGTTACTCGTTAGTGCCTCGAAATAAAAAGAAGGAACTCATTATCGATACTAAGTCGAACGACAGACTCTGGAAAGATACGTTCTTTTTCGCGAAGGGGTCTCCAGTCGATGGCCCATGGAGGAGAGGGGAGGAGGAGTATCAATATCGACGGATCTGGAATCGATATGGTAAGTTTCGAAAACT
Organism: Acer yangbiense; assembly: GCA_008009225.1. NCBI lineage: Eukaryota > Viridiplantae > Streptophyta > Magnoliopsida > Sapindales > Sapindaceae > Acer > Acer yangbiense. The sequence goes on along the minus strand of VAHF01000258.1, from coordinate 242,458 downwards.
GTCGATTGATATATTAGTATGCATTCTTTGTGAGTCGCTTGTTTTGACCATTTCATTGTCTTTGCAGAAATCAAAGGGACGATAAAACCTCCGTCATGCGACGTCGCACCTGAGCGTACCAGGGTTTTATTAGAGATCCCTGCTAACCAAAGGAGTGTCAGTAGCTTGCTTACGGAAGGTAATTTTAGGCCAAGTCGAATGTGGAGGTGGTCGACACTAAATAGGTCGCGCGGACCCTATCCTCATGTGAAGGATTTCCTATCGTACATATGGATTAGGAGGAGTTTTGAGGTTCTTCAGTATAATTTGAATTTTTTACCGCCTCTAACTGATGTTGAACGTCGTTTCGCAGTGACGACAATGGCGAGCGCGGAGATTAACGTTCCCGACAATGCTGAGACCATGAGGCGTTTTAGAGATGAAATCGCCAGGAAACGGGCGGCATCTCAAGCCAAACAAAAACGGCTCGCAGGGGAGTCGAAGGAAGGCGCTGCAGCCGCAGTGGACCAAATCCTAGATTCGTCGCCAGAGAGGAGTCCGCTGGCAAAGAGGCAAAATAGGACTTCTGTTATCGATCGACAGAAGAAAGCAGCAACCAGCTCAAAAGATAAGTCGGCTGGGGCTGATTTTGAACCGGATTCTCCAATGAAGCTACTTGCTTCTGGACTCTCGTCATTTAAGGATCCTGCAGGATTCTTAAAGAGGTCGGACGACTTCACTCTTGTTGACGACGACATGCACTTGAAAAACGTCAAGATGGATGAAGTTTTTGATACGTTGCTGCTATCGAATTTTCAGGTAGAAAGATTCTTGTTTTCACTGGCAGTATTTTATTATGTATTCTTTGACGATTTGATATCTCGTTTTTGTAGGCCTACCAAGCGACGCTACATCTACATGGTCGATACAAGGCCGTAAATGACAAGAATGTGATGCATCGCAAGGCGGCCGACGCTCTTAAAGCGGAAAATGCGAAGCTCTCCAAGGAGAAGGGTGTAATGGAGCACCAAAAGATGGCCCTGGAGGAGAAGTTAAAAAATTTAAGGGATCGACACCAAGTCGAGGAGACAAAGTTCAAAGAAGCAGCCGACCAACAAGTAAAAACGGTCGAGGCTCTAAAGGAGCGAGCGTTGTCGATAACAGTGGAAGCTGTTTGCAAGGCTAGGGCGGAGCTTTTTAAAGAGTTCTTGTCTGGCGTCCAATGAGATCCTCAACATATGAAAGAGGAAATTGACCTCTACGAGGAGATGGAGCGTCTGAAGCTTGAAGAATCCCTTGCTGGAGGAGACGCTGTGGATGTCGACAAAAGCCCTGGGGCTAATGAACGTCCCGACAACAATGAAGAGAGTGCCGCTGTTACTGTCGCTCCTCCTCCTAGTGATGCTCCCTGAAATTTTATTTTGTAATGCTGGATGATCTTGATCGACCTTGATATGTAAAAGAATATTTGCTTATTTTGAATGGATCGACCTTCTTTTGTTTAATTTTGAATGTTTGCTTATTTGCTTATTGGATCGACCATCAAATGATGGGAGTTACACAATGGTAAACAAGTTTGAATGAGATGTCTGAAATGACTCACGATCTATCGTGGGTCGAACGACGTGAAACGAATAAGATAAGCCTGTAAACTTATGCTCAATCGTAGAAAGGTTTTAATTTTGAATGTAATAAGCCTGTAAACTCATGCACATTCGTAAGTCGAACGACGTCGACTGTCATATGGGGATCAATCACGCGTTTATTGAGGGCTGTAATATTCGTGAAGAGTTGCTTAGGATGCGTAAGGAGATGGTCGAAAGAGATAAGTAGTCAAAAAAGATACTTTTTATTTACTCGGAGAAATTTGGATTCGCGTACACGCGTTATATATGGTCGACAAGACCTTTTTACATAGATTCGTGTACATGCGTAATATATGGTCGATAGGACCTCTTTATACAGAAGTTCGCGTACATGCGTTATATATGGTCGACAAGACCTTTTTACATAAATTCGCGTACATGCGTTATATATGGTCGACAAGATCTTTTTACATAAATTCGCGTACATGCGTAATATATGGTCGACAAGACCTTTTTACATAAATTCGCGTACATGTGTTATATATGGTCGACAAGACCTTTTTACATAAATTCGCGTACTTGCGTTATATGTGGTCGACAAGACCTTTTTATGCGGAAATTCGCGTACATACGTAATATATGGTCGACAAGACCTTTTTACATAAATTCGCGTACATGCGTTATATATGGTCGCCTGCCCCCAGTGTCGTTCCCCCACTCTTAATATGCGATTGTTCTGAATGAGGATATTGGGAGTTTGACGTCGAAGTTGGTGAATGCGGTCGTTGAAGCTGTATATTCAAAATAGAAAGTTTGCTTGTCGACGTTGACAGCGTCGTAAGATAGATGGTAATTTTGTGAGCTCAGTTTTGCACTTAGTTGCACTAAGGTGTCATCATTGCTCTTCTCCGGTTGATTTTGTTAGAAATGAAAAGTCGAGGAAAAAACAAAAATAATGAAATCAAAATATAGTTTAGAAATGGTACTTTTTTAGATGTAGAGCGTTCCAGCTGTTGTGTATTTCTCGTCCATCGAGTCCTCTAAGCTTGTAAGCTCCACGCCCGACGACATCTGTAATTTGATATGGTCCTTCCCACGTTGGTCCCAATTTTCCGGTGCCTTCTTCCCTTGTGTTTTGGAAGACTCGTCGCAATACCCAGTCGTGGAGTTTGAAGATTCTGACGCTTACTTTTTTATTGTAGTGTCGAGCGACTTGTTGTTGGTACGACTGGATTCTTAAAGCAGCACGATCTCTTCGTTCGTCGAGGTGGTCAAGTTCGAAATTGAGTTCCAAGTTGTTTTGTTCTTCATTCGGATTTTCGCTACGGGCAGTCGACACCCTGGTCTCTATTGGGATGACTGCTTCTGAGCCATAGACAAGTGAAAAGGGGGTTTCTCCTGTCGACCGTCGTGGGGTAGTTCTGTATGACCACAAGATTTCTGGAAGTTTTTCTACCCATTCGCTCTTTTCCGCCTCGAGTCATTTCTACAATGTATTAACAATGGTTTTGTTAGTCGACTCAGCTTGTCCATTTGCTTGGGGATATCGTGGAGTTGAGAAACTTAGCTTGATTCCGTACTTGTCGCAGAAGTTCTTGAAGTCGTACGAAATGAATTGGGACCCGTTGTCGGTCACTATTTCCTTGGGTACTCCAAACCTGCAAATAATATTTTTCCAAACGAAGTTGCGTACCTCAATATCGCGTACTTGCTGATACACCCCGATTTCGACCCATTTGGAGAAATAGTCCGTCAGGACCAACATGTAGACGATGCCACCAGGTGCAGCCGGCAGCTTACCTACAATGTCCATCGCCCACTTCATAAAAGGCCAAGGGGACGAGATTGAATTCAGCATACCTGGGGGAAGATGTGATATTGGTGCGAAGCGTTGGCATTTGTCGCACGACTTGACGTGATTTTAAGAATCAGTCCGCATGGTTGGCCAATAATATCCCGCTGTGATAGCTCTGTTCGACAAACTACGGGCGCCAGAATGATTCCCGCATTCCTCATGGTGTAGACTTTTTAAGACGTCGTACGCCTCTCGTTTGGTGACACACCTCAAGTAGGGTCCGGTGAATGACTTTTTGTAAAGCTTGCCATATATGATACAGAATTTAGTTGCTTTTGCCTTGATTCTCCTTGCTTCAGTCCTGTCGTCTGGTAGAATATCAGCTTGGAGATAATTGAAGATCGGTTCTATCCAGCTTCTACCATTGTCGATTGGTGCCAATATCTCTGCTTCTTGAATTGATGGAGACATGAGATGAACTATAGGAACCGATTTTGAGCCATTTGTTGCTGTCGATCCAAGGCTTGCTAATGCGTCTGCTCGCGCGTTGTCGGATCTGGGTATTTGATCTATCGAAAATTCATCGAAAGTCGATTGAAGCCGTTTAGCTTTGATTAGGTAGGCCGACATTCTTGGATCCCTTGCTTCGTATGTTCCGTTTATCTGTCGGACGATTAGTTGGGAGTCGCTTAACACTTTGATTCTTTTTACTGCCAGACTTTTTGCTAATTCGAGCCCTACGATCAGAGCTTCGTATTCAGCTTCATTATTTGTGGCACGAAAACCACAATGGATCGACTGCTCCAGTATATCTCCCTGGGGGGATTTGAGTACCAGTCCTAGTCCGCTTCCCTTGATATTACTCGAGCCGTCGACCGACAAGGTCCATTTTTCGCTGAGGGTTTCTGTGGCGAGCGCCACCAGTTCTGGTTCTGCCTGCACGTTTTCATGTGGAGTGAAGTCTGCCACAAAGTCGGCCAATACCTGTGATTTCATTGCTGATCTTGGATGGAAGCTGATGTCGTACTCGCTGAGTTCTACTGCCCATTTCGTCAATCGACCTGAAAGCTCAGGTTTATGCAAAATATTTTTAAGAGGGTAAGTGGTTAGTACCTTGACGGAATGGCATTGGAAGTATGGCCTCAATTTGCGTGCTGCTACGATAAGGGCTAGTGCAAGTTTCTCCAGTCGACTATACCTAGTTTCTGCGTCGAGTAAGGTTTTACTTACGTAGTAGACTGGATGTTGGTTGTTTTCTTCTTCTCTCACGAGGACTGCGCTTACAGCGGTGTCGGATACTGCCAGATATATGAATAATGTTTCGTTGTCCTTTGGCTTCGACAATAGTGGTGGCGACTTCAAGTATGTCTTCAAATCCTGTAGTGCCCTTTCACAGTCGTCGTTCCATTTGAATGATTTGTTTCTTTTGAGTGTATTGAAAAATGGTAGACATCGCTCAGACGACTTGGAGATGAAGCGGTTCAGCGCTGCTACCCGACCGGTAAGTTTCTGCACGTCTTTGATGCATCTAGGTGACTCGATGTTTTCGATCGACCGTATTTGGTCTGGATTTGCTTTGACTCCCCTATGGGTGACCAGATAGCCCAGAAACTTTCCTGAAGATACACCAAAAGAACATTTAGTGGGGTTTAGTTTCATACCATATTCGTCGAGAACGTCGAACGACTGTCGCAAATGGTCGATGTGTTGTTGTGCGACTAGGGATTTGACCAGCATATCGTCGATGTAGACTTCCATTGTCGATCCAAGCATTTTTGCGAACATTTTGTTGACTAGCCTTTGGTAGGTTGCACCTGCATTTTTTAAACCAAAAGGCATTACCTTATAGCAAAATGTACCTCGCTCCATGACGAAGGCCGTTTTCTCCTGGTCGTCAGGGTGCATTAGTATCTGGTTGTAGCCGGAGTATGCGTCCATAAAGCTTAGTAAGTCATGTCCTGCAGTAGCATCTACTAACATGTCGATGTGAGGTAGCGGGAAAGAATCTTTGGGGCAGGCTTTGTTGAGGTCTGTGAAGTCGATGCAGACTCTCCACTTCCCATTTTTCTTCTTGACTACTACGACGTTCGCTAGCCAGTCGAGGTACTTTACTTCCCTCACTGATCCGATGTCGATCAGTTTTTGGATTTCGTCGTTGATTACCTTGTTTCTTTCTGGAGCGAACTTTCTTCGCTTTTGTTTTACCGGTTGATGATCTGGGTCGACCTGCAATTGGTGTACTATTACCTCGGGGTCGATGCCGACCATATCTTCGTGTGACCAAGCGAAACTGTTGCGACGTTCTTTGAGGAATGTAATCAACTGCTCTCGTATGTCGTCCGATAGTCTGGACCCGATGTAGACTTTATTTTTGGGGTGATCTGGGTCGATAGACACTTCGTCGAGTTCCTCCATTTGAGGCTTGTTTTGAGTCGACTCGACATTGGTTTCCTGTAATTGCTATAAATCTTGTTTCTTCTTTTTCATGGCATTCCGGTAGCATTCCGGTAGCATTCCCTGGCCGCTCGTTGTTCCCCTTTGATCTCTTTCACCCCCCACCTGGTAGGAAATTTGATCATCTGATGATAAGTCGACGGGATGGCCTTCAACTCGTGTATCCAAGGTCTGCCAAGTATGGCGTTGTAAGGAGATTGACAGTCGAGTACGAGGAAATTGATGTGCAAGTTGACCCCTTCAGCGTAGACTGGCAGCACAATCTCGCCTAACGTGCTTTTTTGCTCTCCACTAAACCCGGTCAACATAGTCGTTCGACGACTTAACTTCGACTCGTCGACCTGCATTTCTCTCAAAGCGCTGTTAAATAAAATGTTGCACGAACTACCATTATCAATTAAAATGCGTTTAGTTAAACAATTAGCAATATGCAGAGAAATGACTAAAGCATCATGGTGGGGGGAGAACAAATCTGATTTATCTGTCGACCGAAAGGTGACTGTTTCGTCGACTTTGGATGGGTGTTCTCGATTTGGCTGGACTTCTGTGTTTGATACTTGTCATGTGTGTCTCTTGGCTGCTGAATAACTTACGCCACTGACTTCGGATCCACCTACGATGTAATTGATCACTCTATCTTGCCTGGGTGGCTCCGGAGGACTGTCGGCGACATCGGATTGTCTTTGGTCGTTGCGTCTCGCGTAAGTCTGTTTTCCCTTCTCTGTTAAGAACTCTCGAAGGTGTCCCCGTTTTAGGAGTTCAGCGACTTCAAATTTCAGGGCGATGCAATCTTCTGTACGATGGCCGTGATCCCCGTGGAATTCACATCGAAGCTTTGGGTCTCTGTGTTCCGGTAGGGCATTCATCTTTCGTGGCCACTTGACTGTTTTGCCCATTTCCTTCATTACTGCTACAAGGTCGACAGGTTCGATGCTGAGGTTATATTCTGGTGCTTCTACTTGTGGTCGACTAGACCTCAAATTACTGCGATCGACAGAATGTTTGTCACTTGAGCCCTCGTGTCGAGATTGGGGATTCCGTTGGTTGTTTGTAGGGTAAGGTTGTGACCTCTGGTCATTGGATCTTCTCTCTACTCGATCGTTGCGTCGATTCCCGTAGTATGTATTGTTGGCTTTGCCGATGTAGTTTGCTTCATCTTCTTCCCACTTGATTTGTGCCCATGCTTTGGCTAGTACATCTTCCATAGTCCTGCATGGATACTTAGTGAGTTCTTTATATAAATCAGAATCAAACCTTAGGCCTTTCCTGAAGGCGTAGATGGCGGTTGCTTGATTGCAACTTGGGATTTGCACTTTCTCTCGATTGAAGCGTCCGACGTAAGCCCTCAAGTTTTCGCCAGGTCGTTAGATTATTGTATAGAGGTCGTCCGACTGCTTCTCCAGCTTGCGACTGCTTGCAAATTGCTCTACGAAGGTATCCGTCAATTGCGCAAAAGAATCGATTGAGTTATTAGGCAAATTGGTATACCATTGTAAAGCAGGGCCACTAAGGCTAGACCCGAAAGCCTTGCACATGCACGCCTCTCTTAGGTCGCGCGGAATTGCGGCAGTGAACATTCTCTGCTTGTATTGTGCAATGTGGTCGTCCGGATCTGTTGTCCCTTCATATTGCTTCATGTTTGGGAAGCTAAACTTTCTAGGCATCTCAGTAAGAGCGATTGCGTCCACGAACGGTGAGTCGGCGAAGCTGTTGGCAGTGCTCTTCTTTATCGGAGCTGGGACTCCTGGAATTCGTTGGATGAGAGCTTCCATTTCTGTGAACCTGCGAGAAAATTCTAAGTCATTATTGAAGTGCATACCAGGCCCGGGTTTTACCAATCCGGGTGTCGACTGGAGTGATATTGTCGCTTTGTCGACATTGTCTGGCCGTTGGTCCATTGCTGGATCTCGTTCGTCCATCCCATCGTTCCGGGTAGGCATATCGTTGAGGTCGATATCAACCCTTGCGGTCTGAAGTGCTGGTCGATTCTGACGATTGACCGGATTCATCTCGGGTCCGACGGGATTTCCTGGTGTTCTTGGAGCAGGTCGATCGACAAATGGTTCTGCATTTGGTGTCGATGTTGGGTGCTCCGATGTCGCTGAGTCAGGTACTACTCTGTCAACCAATGCTCTCAACTCTCCATTAGCCGCTCGAATTGCTGCATTCTCTGCTTCGAGTGCTTGCATCCTCTCAGCGTTTGCGGTCAATGCAGCAATTTGATCTTCGACGGTGGGGATTGAGCCGCTTCCAGTCATGTTGAGTTTCAGTTAGAACAGATTGACTGAATTTGGAGGTAGTTGCAATGGGCCCCACGGTGGGCGCCAAACTGTAGGTGGTCGAACGATTTGGTACGTCGAACGGGTCGGGTTGAATCGGGCCCAAAGCAACTAAGCTGGGATTAGTATGGTCGACGTCGACTGTTGTTTGCAGATGGTCGTGCGAACTTCGTTGTACCTGCAAAAGAGTTTTAAATAGAAATATAGATAGTAACAGGATGGTGGTGGCTGGAGATCGTAGCCTTATATGCGCTTGGGCTGAGCGATGTTGATTTCCGATGACCGGAATGTCCTTTTGGAGGCAGAGTTTCGGTACGCTTTTATGAGCTTTAGTTGTGAGAGAATTCAGAGAGTTTTCAGTGTGTGAGCTACTCTATTTATAGTGAAATGATATGGCCCCGACGTCTGTGGAGAGTGCCATCGTGGGAGAGGTTTTTGTGGGATTTGGGAGCGATTTTCTCCATTATCTCACCACTGTGAGCCACTGTCAGTTTGACTTGGTCTTTCAAAGACCAAGTCAGATTTGTTGCTGATGAATGTGCTGGATCGACCAATCCGACGGGCCTGGGTAGGAATTTTGTTACTGCGAAGATTGGGCCTTTAGCATATTGGGCCATTGGGCCATTTTTGGCTACCACATTTTTGAAATACACTCTATAAGAAAAATCTATGTCTTGACTCTTGACCTTATTACATTTTCATAAATAGTGCTTGATAATTTTTCTTCAATTTGATAGCTAATTGAGTATATATTGTGACCTTAATAGTACCATAGTTATTAAAAGTGGTGCCTAGGCTCCGGGCGAGTACAGGCTCAGTTTTTGCGACTATAGGCTGTAGCAAGGCCGGGTGCACCACTACATCGGGGCACGTACCCAGCCATCGCAGGCGACGGGCGACAAAGCACGCATAGGCGTGCCTGATTTAAGATGCAGTTCTTTTTTTTTTTCTTTTTTTTTTTCGCTTTACAAATTAGACTTATCCAATTGGGCTTTTGCAAAAGTTGAAGCCCAAAAAACCCAAATTACTACAGCTGATAATTAAAGACATGCCTCAGGTCCACAGCCCAAAAAACCCAACAATAGAAACCCCTAATTCCCTAACCCTCTTCGGTCATCTCTCATTCTCTCCTCTCCAACGGCTCCTCTCTAATTCTTCCCGTCTTTAACAGTTCAACGATTCTTCCAAGTCTTCAACAGTTCAACAATTCTTCCAAGTCTCCAACAGTCATCTCTCTTCCAAGTTACTCTCTCTCTCTCTCTCTCTCTTCTCTCAATTGGACTTGTAGATGAAGATGAGAGTGAAGAAGAGTGTGAAGAAGGAGAAGAGGGAGAAGAACTTCAAGAGGAAGAGGAATGTCGAGGGGAGATGGAAGGGGATGATGATTTGAGTTCCGATTTTGATAATTGATGTTGCATTGATAGCTATATGCTAGAGCCTAGAGCCTAAATTCCTAGATAGTAGAAAGTAGAAAACTAGAAACTAATTTGAACCCCCATTATTTTTATTTTTTTATGTGTTTGGCTGTTTGCATTTTGAAACGTTGAAGTTTGAATCTTAGCATGATTGATTGCATGTTAAATTGTTAATTATTTTATTATTATGTCTTGTTATTAATTGATTGTAAATGTTCTAAAGTCTAAACCTTACATTTAGCTTACTAACTTGAAATTTGTAGGATAAACTAGGTTTTAACGTGTTTTATGAATTTTTCTCATTTTTTGAAAAAAAAAGTGCGCTTAGCTTCGGTCGGGCGCGCACCTCGCCTTGCGACTTGCGCCGCGGGCTCCAGGGACCCCTTGCACCTAGGTGCACCTATCACCTTTAATAACTATGCTTAATACATAGGTATCCTTCTTCTCTGGCATTCTTGGTGGATTTTTTTTTATTGAAGATGCATGGTCAAGTGATCGATGCCTATCAAAATTGTAGATGTTATTATCTGCCTCAAGAATCAATGTCAAATGTTGTTGCTTAGTTGATTTTCTAACTTAGGCCATCTCCAACCCAAAATACTAAATTGGTGAAACTTTACAGCAAATTGCAGCAACTTACACGCTAATTTTTTTTTTTTTTTCCATCTTCAACCCATTGTATCAAATGTTATTCTATAAAGAATATTCCCTTAAATAATCCCTTTTTTATTATTTCTCAACAATGAAACGGGCATAACTTTCTCCACAAACATCGGAATCACATTCTTGAAGAACCGTTGGAAAGAAGACTTCTGGGGCTTTCCAACCATATGTAGTACAAAATCTAGTTCGATTGGAGGAGAGAGATATGGCCCCCGCAAGTTGAGTGTTCTGTAGGAAACTTTCATCAAAAATTTCGCCTTGATTTTGCGTCCTAGGCCGCAGAATTACAAAAAGTGGGTCTTCTGGTCCCTTTCTGCTCCCTAAACGGCGGCCCCTAATCGCCGAATTAGGGAGCAAAATTTAACTTTTGAAAATTACACTTTTGCCCCAATATTTCACCATTTTTGCACTTTAGCCCCTCTTCTGGAAAAAATCCTGAAACACTTATTTAAAACGTTAAATAACCGGTTTTACTCGGGAAACAAGCATAAAAGATGAAAGTAAGGGGCTACACAACGTGTAGAAATACGAGTTATCACACCCCCAAACCTATCTTTTGCTCGTCCCCGAGCAAAACAAAACAAAACAAAAAAATGAAAATAAAACAAAACAAGCAAAACAAACTAAAATAAATAAAAAGTAAAAACTAAGCTAGTCCACTTCCGTAGGAAACACGGTGGCACTTAGCATGTGCCACAAGCCTTTAAACCGCTAGGCGATCCCTAGAGGAGGAGTTATAGTCTCCTGAGGGTTTACAGCTACGACACCCACAAACGTATACTCTGCATAATAAGCTGAGATGCAATCCAAACATACCAAGCAAAGACTACATGCATGCTAGTATCTCAAATATACCAATTAATAACAATGCATCACGCAATGCAAGTATGCCAAAACTTAGGATGCTTTCAGTTTACAAAACAACTTCGCTCGAATTACCCAAGATAAATTCGCGTTGACTCTAATTCTCCCTGGATTTCAGTCTGATTTTTCCACTCAGAACCTAGGCGATCACTCTCAATCAAACATATGCGAATGAGTTTATGTACCGGAATCTAATATATCGCATATGAGTATTTCAATAAAAGCACATTTATAGTGATAGATCTCATGGAAGGAATTGAAATGCCATGAACATGGAAAGAGCATGCATTGACTCGCATTCCCAATATAGACTTCCTAAGAGATCAAATGGGCGTTCCCTCACTTTATATTGTGGCTAAGGTGATTTGTGAAGGTGTATGGGATGGAATATATGGTAGGAGTGGGAAGGATAAAGCTATTAACCATGCCAAGGTGTTTACACATTACATTACAACAAAATTAGCTCTATTATATATTACAATACAAGCGTTTAGGCTATAAAATTTATATTGCACATTTGTGCTACATTTGTACTCATATTTAAGAGTAACTTTACAATTGAAGAACTTAAAGGCTTAAGTGTTTATAATTCACACTTATTCTCTTTCTTTCTTTTTTTCTTTTTTTTTTCTTTTTTTTTTTTGCAAGCCTTGTCCTAGCACAATTACATACATTTGCCTAAGTACACGCTTTTACAAAAATTAGAGCTTTACAATACATAACTTCTATTAAGCTATACACCTCAACATGATCAATAACTAGGGAATGGTTGGGGGAGTAGTGTTTGGCCTCAATTTGCAATGAATATAGGGGTGTGGGAGTGTTTAGGCTATTTTAGTAGTTTCGCACACACTCAAGCCTAAAATCATTTCTAAAAGTCCATCTAACAAGGGAATACAAATCTCAACAAGCAGTCCATCTTATTGTAGTTCTATGGCAATCAATGCAAAATGTATGTACAATGAGATCACAATTAAGAACAAAATCGAAGAGTGTTAAAAGAGTAGAAACAAAATATACCCTCTGAATTGATGCTAATAAGCTCGAAACCTCACTAGGGTAGTCTCCACTATTTTCCTAGGCTAAACAAACATAGAAGTCTCATCCACCTCAACATCAAAAGATTGGCACTGTACAAGCAAATTTAAGTGATGCACGGAGCTAAAAGCATACAATGCATGTCTCTTCCAGCACGAAAAGAAAAGCAACTCAACATGGAGGCCAAAGATTTCAAAAACTGTCGAAATTTAAAGTCGTCCAATGTCCACTTTCTGGTGCATATCTTTAAAAGTACTTAAAATAATTTCTCAAAATTTTTACACCATAGAGTAGACATATAAATACACACTTTTCATTTAGAAAGTATTTCAAAATTCGAATGGGAAAAGTGTGAAAATGGACGATGAAAACAGTGAAAGCGCAATTTCGAAAAACAGGGCATCGCCCATGACCTTTGGTTGAAGAAATGCTCATAACTTTTGATCCACAACCCAGAATTTTACGTTCTTTATATATTCGGAATCAGCACGAGAAATAAAAGAACGCATCATGGGCGAAAAAATTAATTTCCTCACCAATGAGTACAGTTTTAATGAAACATTTGCCTCAAAAATATTCAAAATAGGGCAGTTTGGCAGAGATTTGAAAATTTTCTAAAACAACACACTATAAATCCTAAGATCTAAGCACAACACATATCCACTCTTAGATCTAAACATAAATAAAAATCACAAAAATAAGCAAAGCATTGTACCCTTGAAGCGTAAGCCCTCGCGAGTGGTTATTCGAACCAACCAAGCCTCCGCGAAGCTCTCTTGAGTTGTGTGGTCCAGCCAACCTGAAATTTTCTTTCCTTGCACAAAACAACTCAAAGAAAATCAAATGCATATGCTTTAAACAAAAATAAGAAAAATAACACGACTTTACACCCCCAAACTTAGCCTAAACATTGTTGATCACACAATGAAAAGCATGAGTAAAAGAGGTGTTTATTTTCAACATAACAAACTACTCCGCAAAGCAATAAATCTAAGATATATACAGAACCTAAGCTAAAACTAGTAACTATCAACGAATAAGCCACCTCCCCGGCAGCGACGCCACTTTGACGACACGTCGTTGCGATGTTAGTCAAAAGATGAACATTTAAGTTCGACCTCGCTAGCGCGCGAGTCACAGAGACTAGCACAGCGGCAAGTGAGGATATCGTTCTGCAGGGAGGTGGGATCCGCCGACCGTCACCGATTCTAGCTATTATTACAACACTCCTAGAGGACTCGTGTGTTGCGGTTGCGGAAAAGTGTAAATAATACTATAAATAAATAAATAAACTAACATAATATATACATGGATAGGATGGAATGGAGAGATGCATGAAATGTGGTAACACTAGGGAAACGACTCAACCGTAACAATCCTCCTAATTAAGCTCTAGACTCACTTAGTCTCTCAATGTGCAAGTATATCATAGGCTCGTGTCCCCTTAATTGATCTCTAATATCTCTCGAATCTTAGAAATCACATCCATACAATGCATGGATTCATTAAGTGTCGTGGCACACACACAAGAGCTCTGTATGCCAGCCTAATGTATCTCTCACTGTCTGGTCATATACAGTGGTTATTTCGTTGGGCATGTAATACGCAACCGCGTGGGCCATACTACAGCCAATAATTCATTCACAATGGCTAACCAAATACGGGATGGCAACCAAGTGAAAGCATTAAGAATACGAGATACCCATACAACACATATGTTATATGCTCGTGTCCCCTTAATTAATCTCTAATCTCTCTCGATGTCTTAGAGATTACATCCATGCATAAATGCTTGGATTCATTAAGGACTGTGGGACACACACACGAGCTCTACACGCCAGCCTAGTGTATCTCTCACTGTCTGGTCAAATGTAGAGGATATCACGCTGGACATGTTAATGTGAACCACGCAATATATAACAAATAGCCTAAATATCATCCACAAGGTGGCTAACTGAGTGAAAGCATTAAGCAATGAAATACCATATAACTACACAAGCACAAGAGGAATTCAGTTTGTCTTAACTCTAGATACGGATTCGGTTTTATCAATCTCCCTAGGATGGCTAGACATGAGAAACAAGTTTACCAAACAACAATGTGCAATAATTTGGTTGTTATTCATTAAGGACATTCAATACAGGTTAAGGGTTCATTCTCTTGATTTAGGAATTTTTCCTAAATCAATTTATTACCCAATCCGGCCAAGGATGAGCAATTCTGCCTTGATAACAAGACCCATTAAGTACAAGAATATGGAACCCAGGCCAATTTAGCAACTAAATGCTTGACCTGAAACCTTTCCCACTCTTTAGAGCTAAATCTCTAACACTCCAATTACTCTAAACATGGCATTTTGGTCATCCATCAATCAATCAACAATCATGGGAAGTTAAATTACACTACTCCTATATTAAATTACTCCTAATCCCAATCATGGACATATATCAATTTTGGACCTCTACACACATGGATATTGCAATTAAAGCTAAATTCATAAAATTAACAAAGAGTGAAACAAAACCCAACCGAATTTAAGCACAAACAACATATATTACACAAGTGTAGGTTTACAATATTCCCCAAATCGGGGTTACACATCAAAGAAGCAAGAAATACAAAGAAATGAGCAAATAAGAGACAACCTTTGAAGACAAATCCTCCAAAGAAGCTCCTAGCTTTCCTAGCTCGAAATTGGTCCAAAGACCACTCCTATTCCTTGCAATCTGCCCTAAAATGGATGGAGGAAGTGTGAAAATGGTGGTGGAGGTGTGTGGTGAGCTCCCATAGAGGAAAAACCTCCATGGGAGCTTGGATCTCTCCTTATTTGGTGAAGAATGTGAAGAAAATGGTAGAGAGAGAGAGTGGGGCGGAATAGAGAGAGAGGGAGTGAAGGGGTTCTGGAAAAACTGAGAGAAAACGGGGTATATATAGTGGGGAGAAGGCTAGGGCAGAAATAATGGTGAAAGGACAAGAATGCCCTTGCATAAGTGGCTGATTTGGAGGGCTTCGTGGGTGACTTTCCAGCAGCGCGCACCGTTACGGAAACGGGTTCTAGCTATTATTACAACACTCCGAGAGAACTCGTGTGTTGCGTTTGTGGAAAAGTAAGTAATAATATAAATAAATAAACTAACTACCATAATATATACATGGATAGGGTGGAATGGAGAGATGCATGAAACGTGGTTACACTAGGAAAACGACTCAACCGTAACAATCCTCCTAATTAAGCTCTAGACTCACTTAGTCCCTCAATATGCAAGTATATCATAGGCTCGTGTCCCCTTAATTGATCTCTAATCTCTCGAGTCTTAGAAATCACATCCACAAAATGCATGGATTCATTAAGTGCTGTGGCACACACACATAAGAGCCCTGTATGCCAGCCTAGTGTATCTCTCACTATCTGGTCATATACAGTGGTTATTTCGTTGGGCATGTAATGCGCAACCGCGTGGGCCATACTACAGCCAATAATTCATTCACAATGGCTAACCAAATACGGGATGGCAACCAAGTGAAAGCATTAAGAATACGAGATACCCATACAACATGTATGTTATATGCTCGTGTCCCCTTAATTAATCTCTAATCTCTCTCGATGTCTTAGAGATTACATCCATGCATAAATGCTCGGATTCATTAAGGACGGTGGGACACACACACGAGCTCTACATGCCAACCTAGTGTATCTCTCATTGTCTGGTCAAATGTAGAGGATATCACGCTGGACATGTTAATGTGAACCACGCAATATATAACACATAGCCTAAATATCATCCACAAGGTGGCTAACCGAGTGAAAGCATTAAGCAATGAAATACCCATATAACTATACAAGCACAAGAGGAATTCAGTTTGTCTTTACTCTAGATACGGATTCGGTTTTATCAATCTCCCTAGGATGACTAGATATGGGAAACAAGTTTACCAAACAACAATGTGCAACAAGTTGGTTGCTATTCATTAAGACCATTCAATATAGGTTAAGGGTTCATTCTCTTGATTTTGGAATTTTCCCTAAATCAATTTATTACCCAATCCGGCCAAGGATGAGCAATTGTGCCTTGATAACAAGACCCATTAAGTACAAGAATTGGAACCCAGGCCAATTTAGCAACTAAATGCCTGAACTGAAACTTTTCCCACTCTTTGGAGCTAAATCTCTAACACTCCAATTACTCTAAACATGGCATTTTGGTCATCCATCAATCAATCAACAATCATGGGAAGTTAAATTACACTACTCCTACATTAAATTACTCTACTCCTAATCTCAATCATGGACACATATCAATTTCGGACCTCTACACACATGGATATTGCAATTAAAGCTAAATTCATGAAATTAACAAAGAGTGAAACAAAACCCACAAGAATTTAAGAACAAACAACATATATAACACAAGTGTAGGGTTTACAATATTCCCCAAATCGGGGTTACACATCAAAGAAGCAAGAAATACAAAGAAATGAGTAAAAAGGAGACAACCTTTGAAGATAAACCCTCCAAAGAAGCTCCTAGCTTTCCTAGCTCGAAATTGGTCCAAAGACCACTCATATTCCTCGCAATCTACCCTAAAATGGATGGAGGAAGTGTAAAAAGGGGTTGTGGAGATGTATGGGGAGCTCCCATGGAGGAAAAACCTCCATGGGAGCTTGGATCCTCTTCTTATTTAGTGGAGAAGGTGAAGAAGATGAAGAAAATGGAAGAGAGAGAGAGAGTTGGGCGGAGGAGAGAGAGAGGGGGTTAGGGATTCTGGAAAACTGATGAGAGGAAAGAAAATGGGGATATTTATAGTGTTGAGGAGATTAGGGCAGAAATGGGGGAAAGGACGAAAATGCCCTTAAGTGGTTGAAAATTGGGCATTTCGCTGATGGGTTTCTAGCAGTGCGCACCGTTACGGAAATGGGCATAACTTTCTCCACAAACATCAAAATCACATTCTTGAAGAACCATTGGAAAGAAGACTTCTGGGGCTTTCCAACCATATGTAGCACAAAACCCAGTTCAATTGGAGGAGATAGATATGGCCCCTGTAAGTTGAGTGTTCTTCAGGAAACTTTCGTCAAAAATTCCGCCTTGATTTTGCGCCCTATTCTACGCCCTAGGCCGTAGAATTACAAAAGGTGGGTCTTCTGGTCCCTTTATGCGCCCTTTTCTGCGGCCCCTAATCGTAGAACAAGGGAGCATAATTTGAACTTTCAAAAATTACACTTTTACCCCAAAATTCTTATATTTTTGCACTTTAGCCCCTCTTCTGGAAAAAATCCTGAAACACTTATTTAAAACGTTAAATACCCGGTTTTACCCGGAAAACAAGCATAAAAGATAAAAGTAAGGGGCTACACAATGTGTAGAAATAAGAGTTATCAACCTAATTTTGCATATTTCTCAATTACACTTGCATGATATTCATGTTTCAGAAGATAGAAGTTTGTTTTTTCAAAGAAAATACTTTAGTAATAATTTGGACAAAGCATTATACCAAATCCATCTTCAAAGCAAGTTTTCACTTGGCCACAGTATACAAACCTGAAGCATATGGCAGCATTTTCACATACAAATACTCAATTTCTCAGATTGTAATTGCCATTCAAATTACCATCTCTCAAAATTATGGCTGATGCAATTGTTTCCATTGTCTTGGAGCAATTGGCTTTAATTGCTCGTCAACAGATTCAACAAGAAGTGACACAATGGGGTGTCAACAAAGAAGTAAAAAGGCTGACTAGCAATTTCGAAGCCATTCAAGCTGTGCTTGTTAATGCAGAGCAAATGCAAGTGAAGGAGAAAAGTGTGAGCTGAAAATGCAAGGCTATGTAGATGTTGATTTCGTTGGAGAGGTGGACCACATGAGGAGCACTACAAGATATGTGTTCACATTGGGGACTACAGCAGTTTGCTGGAATTCTCAGTTGCAGAAGATTGTGACTTTATCTACAACTGAGGCAGAGTATGTAGCAGTGACAGAAGCAAGCAAGGAGCTTATCTGGTTACAGGGTTTACTGGTAGAAATGGGTTTCAAGCAGGTGAGAATGTGTTGCATAGTAACAGTCAGAGTGCAATACACTTGGCCAAGAATTCAGCATTTCATTCAAGGGCCAAGCATATAGAACTTCGTTATCACTTCATTCGATCATTGTTGGATGGAATATTAACACTTGTGAAGATACAAGCCAGTAGGAACCCAGCTGATATGTTAACCAAGGTAGTCACTATAGAAAAATTGGAGCTGTACACAGCTTCAATTGGTCTTCAAGGCCGGATAGCAAGATCAAGAAGAGCAACTGCATTTGATTGGCTGTGATGACATGATTGAAATCAGTCTTCAAATGGGAGATTGTTAGAAAAGTCAGCAATCGTGGGCTGTGGGCAGCCACCCCTCCATGATTCACTCACCATGTTTCCTTCCCCTCAAATCCCTCCTTGTCTCCTTCCACGTTTTATGTCTTTTGTTTTTTCTTTAATTTTTTCGATGCCTATATGAATGGAGAGAATGCTCTCCATTTAGGATTAGCATTAGTGGTATGATCAATTAGAGAGATCAGAGAGTTGATGGAGTGAGAGAGAGAAAAATCCCAAGTGGGTGTATTTGGGTTATGGTGTTGTGAGCTGAGAGTGTTTGTAAAACACAGTGTATATTTCCTCAGTGAAAATACTGCAGTAGCTCTGTGGACGTAGGGATTTCCGGAACCACGTAAAACTCTCGTGTCCACTCTATTTTTGTATTTGTTGTGTGTGTTCTGTTGTTGAATTGCAGACCTTCCAGTTTCTTATTCCTAACAGGTAATACCAGTGTTTTCAAGTGAAGATAATTCGATCTGCTGAGCTTTGTAGAATTGTAGGCAGATTGTAGTTCAAGTTTTTGTTAAAGTAGAGAACTCCATTGTTGTTGTGATTCCTTGAGTACTCTGAATTTGTTCTAAGATCGAAGACCAACGTGAAGCATCTGCTTCTTCAAACCTTCAGTTTTGGTCCAAGATCGGTGATCTAGACTGATTTGCCATGACGTTTAGTCAAGAATGGCTTCTGATACCGTATAGAGATTACAAAGTGTATGATAAAAGTACTGAGAGAAAAGTAAAGCTTAGAGCTATGAAAGAAACTCCATTAATGGAGGTTTTCGTGTTGTTATCTACATAAAAGATATTACAGAGTTCTTAGTAATATATATACAATCAACTTTTAACTCACGCTAAAAGCATTTTGGAAATCTTAGCCAATCACAATTGGACAACTGATTTCAGTTAGACCAACTTTGTGATGCTCTGCTTTTGCTCGACACTCTGTTCTTGCGTGTGTAGAGTATCAGTAGCTTTAGCTTGCTGGCTTATCACATGAACCACCAGAATCTCCTTGGTTATCAATCAAAATGAGTCTGCTTTGTTTCAAGAAATTAATTGAAGCTTAGATCCAAGTCCAGGACTCTATTTACTAAACGATTTGGGGTGCGATTAATCTCTTTCACACCATAAAAAAGCAATAAAAAAGCAAAGTTGTTCAGTTGAATTTTGAAGTCGCTGAATGATATTTATTTTGTTATACACTACCATGATATATAGACAATAAATGTAGGATTATTACAAGAGAAAGGGAAATTCAAAAGTAACAACAACATCCTCCTCTATGTGATGCACTTTATTGCACACATATTGAACTGCTTAACTTTAACAAACCACAAGATTCTTAGAAAACATATTATCTTGCCGACGGAGAAAATTCATCAGCATTCACATCAACGGAGAGCATTCTTTTTTGGCCTTTTGATTTATTGCCAGGATGGCCTTCCCCATTTCTAGCAGTTTCTAGTGCCAAACAATCCTTTAATTCCATCACAACCTCAATCATCGTTGGCCTTTCAGAGGAAGACTGAGATGTACAGGATAGTGCCAGTTCCACGGCTTTCCAGGCAGAATTTATTTCAAAATCTCCTGATAATTTTGGATCAACGATGCTTCTGATATCCCCTCCAGAAAGCATGGAATTCACCCATTTACGTATGTGTGTATTTTCCAGGGCTGTTAGGATCACCGGCTGGCTTGTGATTATCTCTAAAAGAACAACTCCAAAGCTGTAGATATCACTTTTTTCGTTTAGCCGGTTTGATGAATAATACCTGCATGCCCAACATGAAAACTCTTACATCTATAAAGGTTATTTGAGTGGTTAAATTGCATGTATCGAAAAGCAGTTCCGGTATAATTCAAACAGGAAAAAAATTCCTTAATGTTATATAAGACATCACGTGCAAGACTGACGGGTTTGCCACGTGGCTAGAGCCAAAATAACAAACACACGACAAATTTAAATAACAATTAACACAAATTCAATATATAATCACGTGGTGGGACTCGAACCAATTCAAAACTCTTGGGACAGCCAGATTTTCCAACCATGTTAGTATCCATCAAATCCAAAAGCTTAAACTGAATCGGCCAAACAATAGTATTTAAGTAGATTGAATCCAACATTATTATTCAATTTAGATCTCAAATAGAACGCTAATTTGTTTAATACTAGCAAGCAAGTTGTACTTACTCAGGATCAAGGTACCCTGGGGTGCCAACAACTCCTGTGCATACATGAGAGCCACTTTCAATTGGGAATATTCTGGACATGCCAAAATCAGCAATTTTGGCTTGTAATTTTTCATTTAATAAGATGTTTGAAGACTTAACATCTCTGTGGATTATGGGAGGCTTACAACCATCGTGCAGGTACTCCAATCCTGCATTAATAGTATTTGAAACAAAATTTATATATACACTTTGAAAATGAACAAGCGATTTCTTCGGTACAATCATTTACTCACTAACCTTGTGCTGCATCTACAGCTATTCGCATTTTATCTTCCCAACTCAAGATTGATGCATTTTTACCTTCATGTTTGCCTGAAACTCAAGCAAAAGAAAAGTTGCTTTATGAATTGTTTTCTGAATTATGATCAGAACAGCTATATTATAGAATATGAAGTAATTAGGGACCTGAAAAATATTGATCCAAACTTCCATTAGTCATGTACTCGTAGATAATTCCCATATGTGTGCCTTCAATGCAGTACCCAACAAGGCTAGTCAAATTTCTATGATGAACCCTCATAAGAAGCTTAACCTGCAACTCAAACCATCATATGATCAAATGGTGATTCCCTCAACATTACTTTTTTTCAATGACAACTTTTCGGTAAGTACTCATTTGTAACAGAGTTTAACCAACAATTTCTTTCTTGTATTGAGGAGCATATATACCTCTGAATGGAATTCCTTGTATCCTTGAGCTGATGAGGAAGAGAGCAACTTAACAGCTACTTCAGTGTCGTCCAAACAGCCAAGATAAACTGTTCCAAATCCTCCTTTACCAAGAACCTTCTCAAAGTTTTTCGTAATCTTCACAATATCGGAGTATGTAAATTGCTTTTTCTTTGCAGCAAATGTATCATTTTTATTTTCTGATTTGGATTCTGATTTCCCGAGAACTATCACAGCTGTGATGAAATTTATTAATATCATATCTAACAATGAAAGTTTGATCAATTCAATCTAATTTGTATAGGATATTATATATGTGTTGTTAATTACTCCTCTATACCTTGTTTTTTTCTCTTTTTAAGCCAGCAAAAGATAGCAAATATTGCTATTAAGGCCGTAGAGAATGCAGCAATTGATGCTACTAGTGGAACAACAATGTTGTTTTTCTTCTTTTGATAACATGAAGCCGCTAATGAACAAATATCTGGATTTTCCTCCACACTTGAATCAATATGTTTGATAACGATGTTAGTAAATGTTGTAGTTGAACACAAAATATAAGTAATTTTTGTCACAATTATTGGTTGATGGTTTAAAAGAAAGGCAAACCTCAAATTAAGGGCTCTGTTTTCAATGAGACCAGCTGGAACTAATCCACTGAGCTTGTTTCTTCTTAAGTTTCTGCCAAGAAAATTAAACATATTTAAGTGATAATTAAGTAGCATGTATAAAGCAGCCACATAGATTCTTATGATCTTATCCATAAATAAATTGTAAACTCACAGGACAGTCAAAGATGTCAGCTGAGATAGAAAATCAGGCACTCTTCCAGTTAAATAATTATTTGATAAATCCCTGTAAGCAATTTTCTTAGATCAATACAATAAGTTGCATGCGAGAGAAGATCATGAACAGCTAGCTGTTAAATGTATTATAAGAAGAATACTTACAGAGACTGTATCATGGTGAAATCGGCAAAGTATGGAGCTATATCTCCTTTCAATCCACTCGAAGACAAGTCCCTAATAATTGTCGTTTAATTTTAATCTTAATTATATATTAATTGATGACAAAAATCGATCACATTAAGCTGAGAAACTAGGATGCTTATCACTTACAAGGAAATGATGCTAAATGGACTGGAGCCAGTACTATTGCTGCAATTAAGACCATCCCACATGTAATCAATAGGGAAACATGGATCTCCTTGCCAGCTGTCTCTTTTCAATCCGTATACTGATTTTATTTTCCTTATTGCGTCAACTGAAACTCTCAATTTTATAAAAAAAAGTTAACCAGTACTCTTTTTGTTGAATAATGTATATAATCATGCATATGTACTGAAAAGCGTATATGTTTTTCAATAATTTAACTCATCAAAGAGTACCATCCTCATGTTGACTTTTGTTATTTAGTAAACTCAAGCATATTTACTAATCAGAAATCCTAACAAGGAAAACGTGAACTAAAAATCAGGAATTCTGATTTATAATTTGAGTAATTGGCACAAATCCCCCCAGACTATACTAGCTTTTGCATGTTGCCCCCTAAACTATTTTATTAGACACTAAACCCCCTGAACTATCACTTATTGGCAATCCTTTGGGTTTTTTCCCCCCTGAGGGTGCATCTTTAGTCTTGGTCTGCCAATAAGTGATAGTTCAGGGGGTTTAGTGCCTAATAAAATAGTTTAGGGGGCAACATGCAAAAGCTGGTATTGTCTAGGGGGGATTTGTGCCAATTACTCTTATAATTATAGTGTTTACTAAAAATAGTTATGAATCAAATTGTGTAAGTCTCATACACAAATCAAAATTATACTTCTGCCGGAAAGGAACTTAATTCCCCCTTCCCACCTATGGAAAATCAAGTTCCCTTTCATGATTCCAACTTGACTCCCTATCATTTTTCACTTTCAATTAGTAACCGTCCTTAACCTATACAAAATAGATAATTAGGAACTCAATAATGCTAGCATATCATGAATCACCAGCAGTGGCTTCTCCTAGCATTTCGAAGAGAAGTGGCAGGATTGGAAGTCATATGTTGAGGAGACACAATATGAAAACTAGGAGTTGCATTGTGAGAGACAAATTACCGCATCAGGATTCAGAGGTGTGAGGGATATGTTGGGGTGGAATTTTGATAATGAAATCGTGAAGATATTTGAGAAGGGAATGACTCTAGGCTGTGATTTCTATGAAAAAAGAAGGAGATGATCGACATCATTGTTAGGAAGAATGAGATCATTGTTAGGAAGATGATCATTGATCGAGATCATTGTTAGGGTGATGTCGTTTCTCGTTTTTGAGTTGTTTTGGTGGTGTCCTAGGCTGTTTTTTTAATTGCTTTTGTGTTCTTTCTAGCTTGGTTTTGTTGGTGTTGGGCTTGGATCTAGTGTGGCGTCTAGTTGCTCGGTTTCACTTGTTTTATAAGGACTTGTTTTATAAGGCTTTGGCTGTGTTGGCTTTGCTGAATAAAATTTGCCATAAAAATTAAAAAATTAAAAAATTAAAAAAAAAAAAAAAAACTTAATTATCTCTCACTCCTTAAGTTATGAAAAGGATCATCACAAATCTAATTAACTGCTATATATTCATCTAGGCTCAGTTAATTCTAACACTAAAGATTACAGCAGAGAAGAAAATTACCATCATTGAAATTTGTTGGTGAATCTGGAAGCTCTATATACAAAAAAACTTCGACAGCGTTAAGGATTGGAGGAAGATCCGATCCCTCTGCTGCATAAATTTTAAAGGAAATTTCTTCGTCGGCACTCATTGGCAAACCAGTTGAAGTTTTGGTCATTGACACTAGGTATTCAAGAGTTACAGGTTGTGATGAGAGATTGCGTACACCGTGGACTTCAATCTTCAATTTCCTGTTCGACCCATTATCAAGAATCTCAGTCTCTGCAAAGTGAAAGTAAATATAACATATTGAATCAGGATCTGGGTCCCTTTTGATGACTAAACTTAAGGGAACGCTTGCAGATTTTGAGGCGGCTGCTGTCTGTAGCAGTTTATCCGGTACTTTATAATTACTACCATCAGCAGAACTTTGTATGGCAGACTCTGTTGACTTCACTAACCAATTACTATCATTATAAGGAAACCAGTAGCGATCAAAGACATCCTCCGGGTATCTAATAGAAAGAAATTGGTAAATAGTGGTCAATGAATTTGAATGATTCATGGAAATATATATATATATATATATATATATTACTCATCAACTTAATTTAATTACCTGATATCATTGTTTCCACCAAGGTCATAACTATAAATGTTCCGGAGTGCACCATTTGGAATTCGATAAAGGGAGTTGTCAAGAGGTCTTAGTTCCAAAGCTGAAATATAAGGTACTCCGTTTCCGGTGTTGACAAGACAAACATCTATATATGCATCTGAGGGGACGTGAATAATCTCACGCATTCCTATATCTGAAGACATTATTGTCCATTTATTTACACCAAGATATAGGTCAAATTCTGGGGTCTGATTTTTGCGGTCGTAATTCCCATACTCAAAGACAGCTCTGATCAAATAATTATTTTTTCCACCTTGGATCGGTTTCAGTGTGTAGCAGTTCCTTTTTCCTTCAGGAAAGAACCTTAAATTATGTCGCTGCTGTCGATGATAAGTAACGGAAAAGAAATCAGGGTCTATCTCATGAGTTTTCCCGGTATCTATATATTTTGTGTGAATTACGTCCGACTCATAAAATAGACCAGTTTGTTCGTCTGTGTAACTTTCACTTGCTCCACAGTCTATATTAATGAAACCTACAAATACAAGTTGGCAACAAAGTTATCAAATTAGATATAGAGTAACTTTCCACATAGTGCGAGATCGATTAATTGTAAGGTTGGGGGATATCGCATGAGATATATTTTGTGTCCAACTCATAAACTAAACCGGTTTCCCTGTCCGTGTAACTTTCACTGGTTCCACAGTCAATATTAATGAAACCTAACAATACCAATTGGGAAGAAAGATATCAAGTTAGATATACCAACAAAGAGTATCGATTTTGTAAGGTTATATAGTGGGCTATATTTATAGGGAATGGCTACAATGCAGGCCCTGCATGATGCAGGGGTGAATAGTCACCAGTCCTCCATTGTATGGCTGCCAAGTGACAGCAAAAACAAAACAATTTAATGGAACAGCCGGTGGCTGTTCCCTAATTCTAAGAAAAAAAATTATAAATTTAATAATTATAAAATTTATAAAATAAAAATAAAACTTTAAAAAATAAGTTAAATAATAAAAAATTATATTACAAAATTAAATAATTATATTTAACTAAGATGAATTAAATAATCACTTCAAAAAAAAAAAAAAGAATTAAATAATTATATTTTTTCGCATAATTTTAAAATTTTACTTGTAACTACGTTTACGGCTATGGTAACTACGTTTACGTTCACGGTTTCTTCAAATTTTGCTTGTAACTACGTTTACGGGTATGGTAACTACGTTTACGGCTATGGTAACTACGTTTACGGTTTTGATAACTACGTTTATGGTTTTGGTAACTACGTTTATGGTTTCTTCAAATTTTGCTTGTAACTATGTTTACAGCTTTGGTAAATACGTTTACAGTTTTGGTAACTACATTTACGGTTTCTTCAAATTTTGCTTGTAACTACGTTTACGGTTATGGTAATTACGTTTACTAAAACCGTAAACATAGTTACCAAAGCCGTGAAAATAGTTACAAGTCAAAATTTTAAAAATTATATGAAAAGTATAATTAATCTTAATTAAATTTATTTTTTTTAATTTTTTAATATAATTTTTTATTATTGAACTTATTTTTTTAAGTTTTATTTTAATTTTATAAATTTAATAATTTTATATTTTAAGAATTTTGAACAGCTTAAAAAAAAAACTAATTGAACATGTGACAACAGATTGCAAACCAACTAAGAATGGCACTATTCATCCCTGCATCACGCAGGGCCTGAATAATAGCTAGGGGCGAATCTAATATTTTATATCTGACGGGGCTGAACTAAATATTAGTTATAAAAAATTTTAAACAACCTTAATAGGAAGATGGATTTTATTAATAAAAAGTCAATACACAACGAGTTATGAGATATAATAAATCTAACCCCTCAAAATGTATATTCCAACAAAATAAAATAAAGTCAAGAAAAAATAATTTTAATTACCAAATAGTAAAAAAAAAAATTGTTCCAACAAGTTAATACATAAATAATTGTATCTATATGTCCTATAATTATAGCAACAAACAAATTACAAACAATTTTGATTCAAACTAATACTAAATCAATTTTAATGTAATAAGGAATCCCTAACAAAATAAAAAAATAATAAGTAAATAATAAAATAATATATATAAGTAAATAGAAAAGAATAAACATTTTACTTTATATGAAGAGAGTGTTATTGTAAATGTGGTCCTAGTAATGTTAAAAATAATTCAGTGTGGAGTACAGAGATTAAATAATACGTAAAACTATAAAAAGAACAAAGAAAAATATAAGAAAGGAAAAGAAGAAGAAAAAAAAACAGCCTAGTGGAGCCATGGGATTTGGGAATAAAGGGCACGTAACCCAAGAGGCGCATGGTTGGTTATAGTTGACAATTTGATAATTTTAAATTAACATGAGTACAAGACTTTGACTCGTGAATATATTTGTTAACTATAAGTCTGTAATCGGTAGGTTTGTGTAAATTTGACATATCAATATATATATATATATTTTTTTAAATGCCAGACTGCAGCCCCCACGATCATTCGCCCCTGATAGTAGCCAGCCCCTTATTTATAATGTTACACGGTGAAATGATTACTTTTGAGAGAGCAAGCAAATCACTATGTAACGCTACAAAATTGATCCGCACGGAAAAATATACAGGATTTTCGCACCTTATAATTATTATACCACCAAATATGGTACAGGTTATTTCTCCAGTTTTAACACATATGTTTAAAGTAGACCAGATTAAGCAGCTAATTTATGAGTGCAGGAAATTTTTAATTTGCAAACAATCGGAGAGCTTTAGACAAAATTTTATATTTTAAGACAATTAACTTCTTGACAAAGCAATTATATTTAGCTGGTTTAATTTGCTAGCAATTATAAAGCAATTATACTTTTGACAAACAATGGCACCCAGCACGTTTGTATGTACACCAAACAAACAATGAAACAATATCTAGATTAAAATTGCCACATGTATTATTAGCATAGCTTCTAATAATTCATGAGGACTATGGTTTAACTTTTATATATATATATATATATATATATATATATATATATATATGTGTGTGTGTGTGTGTGTGTGTGTGTTAAAAGTTCAAACTTACCAGAACTGTCGGCTTGATATTGAAGCTTCCTTTTAGCATGTTCACCGTATGCTCCAGCTAGTTTTGAGTTTCTGACAGTGATGATTACTGAAACTAAAACAAGGCATAACTGTAGGACCAAAAAAGATGGTTGCCTATCAACCATGTTGCTACTTATCTTCAAACCAAAATAAGTTACTTTTTATGTCAAGATGATCATAAGAGAGAAAACGAACAACATAAACAAGTTTGAATCCAAGCTACTTGGATGAATCTGATATCACATACCACTATTTAAAGGACCCCTATAGCGTACTATCGACTATTAGTCTTTGTGGAAAATGCCACAAATTTTGGCAAGCAGTGGAAGATGTTTATCAAGGGTATTTTGGTCAAACAACCTTAATTATGATATGTAAAGTAAGGCTTATATTTCATGCACACACCCAATTTTATCTTGATCACATCCCTTTTATAATTATCACCATCGATTCTGAACTAAAATTTTAAGACCGCAACTATGTAACATCTGTAAAATTACATACAGGGGCGGACGGATTGGAGGGCTTGTTGTTTGTAAATCAAAAACAATTTTGCTTCGAATCTTGAAGAAACAGAAAGCAATAAGCAAGTAAACATCACGTTAGAAGAAATCAAGGCCCGTGTTTCATACTATGTCCTTAAGACAATTTTGCCGGGTAACACTGTATATGTAAGGCGATTGTCTCCCAGGATAAAACGATTCAATGGTGTTGGTGTAGAGCACAATCCACTATCAGTGAACTCAAATCGAGTTTAAACTTACCAAGAACAGAAGGAGAAAAGAACCGGAAAGAGAACAATTATCTAGCTCTCTATTTCATGATTTCAGAATATGTTCTATGAATAGTACACTAGGGTTTCTCATAGAAAACCAAATCAAAAGGATTGATTTGGAAATAACTTGATAATCACGTTTTTAATGATAAAGGAAATTAATTAAGGAAAAATCTCCAAAAGATCTCTTCCAAAAGATGTCATCTTATCAAAAGTTTATGTAATTTGTTTAGTATATACATTTTGTGTAAGGCTCGTTCTGTCTCTTTATATAAATGTATCTTTGCTTTTTTAAATAATGAAATTTCCTCATAAAAAATTGCAGTTTTGTTTTAGTCCACCCAAGTAAAAAATCCTAGGTATACCCCTGATTACATACTCAGGGTTCTGAATTTTTTTTCAGGATTGACCTTACTAGAGAAGAAATGGTTCAAGTCAATTAAGTTATAGTACTTTGCTAAGATTTTATTGAAAACTTGGAGAGCTGCCATTTCATCCTCATGGGGTCTGAATAATCTGATGCTTAGCTGGGTTAATTGTCTACTACTGCCAACCTTTTCAATATTTTGGGGAGTTTTTTACCACCAAGTAGCTGCCTTTTTGGGGCAGAAAATTCAGATTTGGGGACCACTTGTGGCCACCATTTCAGGGACTTACCATTTTTGGAGTTGAATCTTTGAGCCAAAACACCAACATTCCATGAAGAGCAAATTACACCAAATCCCCCTGAGGTTTGCTCTTTCACACACGGAAACAACTTTATCATTTATTGACATCCACCTCCCCTATCGTTAGTCAAAGACCGTCAGAGTTAACTGTTGACCTTATCAGACCGTGAAAAAGTCCAAAATACCCCTGACTTGACTTCTGGATGGCTATGTACTTTTATAACCTTAAATAAGATAAATTTTTTTTATTGAAATATGTGTAAATGGTGGGAAGTTGGACTTGTTGTATAAATAATTTTTTTTTTAATGAAAAAGAATAAAAAAAATGAATTATAATAAAAAAGAATTTTAAAAAGAAAATATTGGAACCCCAACAGTCAACAGTTGCCTCATTTACATCACTTCATTCAAAAAAAAAAACACACACACACACAAATCATTCCAGAAAAAAAAAACACAAATAAATCAAACTCGCACCATCATTTACACAAGTAAATCAAAACTTTTTGTTTAAAAAAAAATCAGAACTTAAAAAATAAAAAACACACATAATCTGTCATCTTTCTCCATCTCGTTTTTCCAAAAGTGAGTACATAATCCCCTCTTCAATCTATTCCAAAATCCCCTCACATATGAAGCTTCACCATCTGAGTCTCCGTCGCCCTTCACAGACGATCTCCACCTGAGATGGATTGGAAGGAGCATCGAGTAGAGAGATCTGGAAATTTCCAGATCTCTCACCTCAACTTTTACTTTATAAAAAAAATTGTTTTGATTTGTTTAAAATTTAGTTTTCTAATTAAAAATATTTGTTCTTCATTGTGTTGAATATCTCTGCCTTTTGTTGTTTGTGTTGCTGTTGAGTTGTTTTTTCAAGAATAATGGTCTGGTGTTTTTTTCTTTGAAATAAATGGTCTGGTGTTCTTGAGCGTGTTTGAGACAGATTATAGGTTGGATTTCATGAGACGTGGAAGGGCAAGAAAAGGAGAGGATGAGAAAGTGAAAAACGAAGAACAATCTTAGAAAAATCTTGCCTCCATCTCAGATCACCATTAACGGTCTTCATCTGTTCCAAATTTTTTTAAGGATGTTCTTGTTTGTTATTAGTTTCTTTGTAGAACTGATTTTTAAAAGAAAAAAAATGGCAATAGATTGTGTTTTGGATTGAAGGATGAATGATGATGGTGGAGAAAAAAATATGGCAATGGATTGTGTTTCAGATTTCGTATGGGCTTCTTGAAGAGAAGAAATCTGGGTTTGGGTTGAAGGTGAAGAAATCTGGGTTTGTGATATGAATTAATGAAGAAGATTAATGATCTAGGTTCGTGAAGATCTGAATCTGACTGAAGATTGATGGACTTGGATTGTGAAGAATTAAGATTGATGATCTGGGTTTGTGAAGATCTGAAGATTGATGAACTTGGTTTGTGAAGAACTAAAGATTGATGATTGATGATTGATGATTGATGAATCTAGTTGATGAATGATAGTGAAGAACTAAAGAAATGAAGTTGGATGAATCTGGGAGTGTAGATGTTAATTTTTTTTATTTTTTTTATTTTTTTTATTTATTTTTTTTTTGAGAGAAAAATCAAGCAAGTAATCACTAACCCACCACACAACCATTAAACCGAGCAAAATTTTCAATACGTTTTTACTTATCCAAAAATCAAATACTAAGTAAAAATTAAAAAACATCCCATTACTGCATTACACAAAAATTGAATCTAAGCGGTAAGAACAACAGCCCCACCAGCCTCCTTGATCTTCTTCTCGGCAGTTTTGGATACCAACTTCGCCTTCACGACGACGGGCTGGTTTCCGGGCAAAACCCCCTTTCCAATTGTAATTGAATTATAATTCTAATGTCCCAAACATCTTTAGAATTATAATTTTCAATTTAATATTTAAATTGAAATCTGACATGTATTAAATAGGTAATTGATTGATATGACGTGTACAGCACAAAACAAGTTGAAAGACAATATTACCCTTATTCATACAGTCAACAGTTAACTTTGACGGTCTTTGACTAACGATAGGGGAGGTGGGTGTCAATAAATGATAAAGTTGTTTTCGCGTGTGAAAAAGCAAACCTCAAGGGGGTTTGGTGTAATTTGCTCTTCCATGAATGGTTCTATAGTTTTGCTTTGTTTTAGTTTTTATTATGTATTTCTAATTTATTTTCAACATTAATATGATAAAATAATGTTAATGTAATAATATTTTTTTGACAAGTTATTGATTCCTAACTTAAATGTCATAGTTTAAGATTCTTGTTCTGCTGTGTTCGTTTTTTGGCCTCTGTTTGGTGGTTTGCTAGGCTGGTTGGCTTTTTTGTTGTTGTTGCTTCGTTTTTCTTTTGGTACGTTGGTTTTTCTGTTTTGTTCGTGCCTGCTTGGCTCTGTAGATTCTGTTCTCCGGGCCGGTTTGGTGCCTTCAATATATGGCTGTTAAAAGAAAAAAAAGATTCTTGTTCTCTTTTGATAGGTGAAATTGAAT
Source organism: Acer yangbiense (assembly GCA_008009225.1). NCBI lineage: Eukaryota > Viridiplantae > Streptophyta > Magnoliopsida > Sapindales > Sapindaceae > Acer > Acer yangbiense. The sequence continues at coordinate 210,817 of VAHF01000258.1, read as the reverse complement.
TCTTTTTACTTAAAAATATCAAGTAAGAGTAATGCTAAGCTTACCAAAATTTTTCCCAAAAAACTTTTCAAATTATGTGGTTTGCTGAGTTGTCAATTTCTTGTAAATCATGAGTTTATGTAGTTAGAGATGTAATGTTGACAACTCACCATGTCACATAATTTGGGATGATTTTTGGGAAAAAAAAAATTTGGGAAGCCTATCATTACTCATCAAGTAAACATACTATTTTGCTGTGGGAGAAAATTCAGTATATATGTATGCACATTAATAGTGATTATTCTTCTTGGACCTTTAGGTTTATTGTCATGGTCGAACATTCTTATTATATATGCAAGTACGACGTTATGTGCCCAACTGAATCGTATTGACAAGGTATATGAAATGTCCAAGGCTGGGTTTGTGGGTTACACCCTAATAAGCCTATATTTGTTTCACACAAACAATTTCTTCTCGGATTAAGACCTCTAGCTTGTTGTCTTGAGTTAAAATTTCAACTTCAAGAACTCATGCACAAGATTTTTAGTAAACATACTATCATGTTGCATGTGGGAGAAAATTCAGTTTTTCCACAATAACAATGACCATTCTTTTTGATTTCATTAAACACCTTTCTACTTGAATATCAATCGGGACATGACACAAATTTTGCATCCCTACGACTCTCACAAACAGAAAATGGATCTCCGACTAGAAAAACCCTCAATCGGAGTGATTTTGCGGACAGAAAATAGTTCGGAATAAATGGAGAGAGTTGTTTCATGCTTGACATAAGGAGAGAAAAAGGAATAAAGAACAATGGAGTCTAATTTTGATGAAGGAAAACAAAGGAGAAAAAAAAACGAGGGAAGAGAAAGAATAATGACATAATTAAAGATAATAACAAAATTTTAAATAATAATAAAGTTAATTAAATAACATAATATTGAGGGTGTACATGCAATTTTTAAAGAATGTCAATGTGTCATTATCGCCACTCAAAATGAAAAAGGAAACAAAATAAATAAATAAATAAATAAACAACTCCTCTCCTTACTAAATGGGCCTAATCCTACCATTCACACACACACACACACACACATATATATATATATATATATATATATTTCTCCTAAATGATCCTTTATTTTAACATAAAGCAAAGATTTTGATGAAATTCATCGATTTTAATGAATTATCTGAATATTTTTGTAGATGACAAGTTCAATAAAATCTACTTATAAATAAATTTAAAAAAATTTCAAGCACTACAACTATTTTTTCATGATTTTGTTGAGTACGAAACATTAGAAAATAAGGAGAAAAATATTAAAAATGGAAAAAAATAGTTGTAGTGCTTGAAATTTTTTCAAACTTTGTTTACAACTAAATTTTATTGAATTTATCATCGACAAAAAAATTCAGATCAAAATTCATTAAAATCAATGGATTTCATCAAGGTCCTTACTTTATATTAAAGTACCCTTAAGGGAGAACATATATATATGTTATTCGTATTTGAACTACTAGATCTTACATTAATTTTTATTTTTTTTGCTGAAATTAGATTGACCTAAAGGGGAAAAGCATCACAAGAGATTATCTGAAAAACCCCTAGGCAGTATCCATAAATATAAAAATAAAAGAGAAAAATGAACCAGATTTCCAGATCTACATCTTTCAACAATGGAGATCCACGGATCTTTATCCGACCAAACCTCCAAAACCTCATCAGAAACTGAAGAGAAGCTCGAAACGGACGACAAATACTCCATAAATGACCCGAATTTATAGACATCAACAACTCAATTAAAACTAATTCACGTGGTTGAGGCGTGCATCAACAGAAAAAAGAAATAAAAAAATTCCTTTTTTTTTTATAATTATTTCATATTTTGTTTATGGTTTTTTTAAGAAAAATTATATATTTTTTTGTTTTAATTTGATTTTTATTTAATATTAAACTATGAAAAATATTCAAAAGAAATTTTGGAAAACAAAAATGTAATAACGAAAAACTTTTAGGGGCAAAATCGACCTTTTCAGCTTGTATTTATACTATAACAAGGGTAAAATTGTACTTTTGTACAAATAGTCATAGTTGACTGTTAGTAATTTGATCAAATTGACTAAAGTGATGTATTTTGAAAAACAAGCAGTGACTAAAGTTGCTAGTATGACAAAGACGTTTAAAATTATGACATTTCGTAAAAAGTTAGGGACATTGGTGAAATTACCCTATTCACATTATAAATATTAAGTCTAATAATTTAAAAAAATGGGATTCTTTTTTGGCTTGAGCCCACAGTGGTCCTTAACTCGATCATCAACATCCAACCATTTATTTGTTTTCAACGTGTATACCACTTCTCATAAACACATAGAAATATTAAAGTAAGAAAATTTAACACTACCTCTACCACTAAATATTTATATTTTTTGTTTCATTCGAGTTTTGTTAAGAAAAAAATTCCAAACCCGAAATTTGAAGAAGTCTTGCAATTAATTTCTTTCGCTTGTGATAGGCTACGGTACCTGTCTAACACTTTCTCAATTTTTTTATTTTTTTTTCAGATTTCTATAGTGTGGAAAATTCAAGTTGGAGTTATAGTTGTACAATAATTGAGAACTTGTAACAGATACAAGATCTTATAGCCTATCTGAAGCCAAAGAAATTGATTAGCAACTTTATTTGTGGAAAAACTAATATTCATGACTTTATCATGAACGGAAGTAATTAATTTCAAGACTTTTTCAAATTTTGGGGCAGAGAATTTTTTTAGCACAAGTTCATCTATCCACCACCGAAGCTACGCCTATGGGGGCACATAATTTTTTTTCTAAACATTATGAATCTATCATTTTCACTATAATTATGCATTGAACAACAATCTCGTAACATTTTGTGCAGTTTCTCTTCACCACTGTTTTAGGGTTAATTAGGTGTAAAATAACATTTAAGGTCACACGATTCAAGCTTCAAAAGTTAGTTCCATAATACATAAATGATTATATGTACAAAGAATTACCAAACATGAAAAATAGGTTGATCAGTTGATGAAATTAGATTTCCTTCACACAAAAAAAAAAAAAAAAAAAGTTTCAAGTACTCCTGTCCTGAGTTGTTTATATTCACTATATTCACCAACTACAATATTCTAAAATCCAATAATATGCTGTATTCGAAAGTGATTGAGATTGATAACATGTTAAACGAGGACCTACTAGCCTATCAGAAACTAAAGTAATCAATGGCCAAGCTTATCTATTGGAAGACTTGGTAAGACTCGACATGTGGGTGTTTCAATCAAAGCCAAGGTTTGGCCTCACCTATTGAAATCGGTCCCTAATCTTGATGTGCATATGCATATATACTAGTTCAAGTTTCACAAATTTTAAATCATATGAGAATCCTTAACGTTTTTTTCGTATGAATCCATTATGTAATATTACATGGGTACGTATAGCTACATTACATGACTTACATTACAAAGTGATTCACACATTTCTCAAACAAAAAATTATACGGAATTCTCGCATCTTATAATCATTAATTATCCACTACAAGAAAAACCATATTGCTTGACATTTTTTTAATGACAGTTTTACAAAACTGTCAACTATTATAAGATTATTGACAGTTTTGTAAAACTGTTATTAAAAAACTGTCAACTATTTTAAATTTTTTTATTTATCATTAATAATTTTTTTAAACTTTTACTCCATATTTTCAACACCAAACAAAATCTCGATATGAATTTATTTTTACAATAAGATATCAGTTTTTGGGCAAATCGATATTGGATAAGTAAAATTTTAAATTTAATAAATTTACTTTTAAATCATTTATTTTTTAAAAATTCAATTTATTTTTTAAAATTGTTTATTTATTTTGCACCCTCTTGTTTCATACTAAGAGATACGTTGATAATTCAATTACCTATATAAATTAGTAATCTGAATCTTACATTTGTTCATTAAATTGCAAGATGCATGTTGAGAAATATCTCCCATGTAGTGAGAGTTGTATTCCAAATCATGCTTATTATAATTGATGTCACGAGTCTTCTATATCCCATGTTTGGTTGGATGGAATGGAATGGAAAGAAAACTATTTCATTCGTTTGGTTTGTTAAAATGCAATGGAAAGGTGATTCCATTGGAATGGTGATTCCATTGGAATGGGGATTCCATCATTTTGGTGGAATGGGCATTCCATTGGTTTTTATATTCCATAAATACCCTCATATGCCCCAACTCCATTCCAAAAATACCCTCCTTTACAAAAATAATATATTAGTATTATATATTATATATATGTACAATATACAGTATATAACGATATAATATAATATATTTATATATTATATTATTATATATATTATATATATTATACTGTTATATATATTATATATTATTACATATAATATATATATTATATTATATAGTATATATATATATATATATATTATTATATAATATATATTATATATATTTATATTTATATATATATATATATATATATATATATATATATATTATAATATGTATTGTATGTATTATATAATATATATATATATGTATTATATAATACATATTATATTATTATTATTATTATTATTATTATTATTATTATTATTATATATATATATATATATATATATATATAATATAATTATATTAAATAATATATAATTATATATATAATATACTTTTATATTTTATTATTATTATCCAAAATATGTAATATATATATATTATATAATAATATTATATATATTATTATGTAATATATATCTTATATTATTATAATATATATGTATATTATATATTATAATAATATATATATATATATATATATATATTGTTATATATATTGTATAATATAATATAATTATATATATAATATACTTTTATATTTTATTATTATTATCCAAAATATGTAATATATATATATATTATAATAATATTATATATATTATTATGTAATATATATCTTATATTATTATAATATATATGTATATTATATATTATAATAATATATATATATATATTGTTATATATTATAATATTTTATATAAATATAATATTATATATACTTTTATATTTTATTATTATTATCCATAATATTTCTTGTTATTATGAATGTTTTATAATTAGGGGTATTTTGGTCAAAATATAGTTAACTCCATTCCATTCCGTTATTAACCAAACAAAATAATACTGATTCAGAGACTAATTCTAAAGTTCTAACCAAACAAAAAACTTAGTTTTCCATTCACATTCTCATTCCCATCACCATTTCGATTACCATTCCCCACCATGTAACCAAACGTGACCATAGAGTATAGAACAATAACTCGACTGTATATATTTTAAAAAATATAATTTTATTAAAAGTTTCAATAAATATTTTTTAATATATGTCTGTCATAGGAATTAGAATTTTGATTAGTTGAATAAATTTAAATTTATCTAACAATTTTTTTTTTTTTTCATTTCTAACAACTCATATAGGTTATAATGTTATATATAAATATTGTTTAATTATTAGCAAATCAAATCTTGTAGTCAATTAAGTTATAGTGCTTTGTATGATTTTATTGTAAACTTGGAGAGCTGCCATTTCATCCTCATGAGGCCTGATGCTTAGCCAACCATTTCAATATTTTTGTGAGTTTTGGACCACCAAGTAGCTGCCTTTTTGGGGCAGAAAATTGATGGTAGGGCCATGAGAAAATTCAGATTTGGGGACCACTTGCGGTCACCATTTGAGTGACTACCAAAATGTTGCGTTGTTGGGGACCACTTGTGCTTTGTATTTTAATATCTATATAACTTATTGTATGAGATGAACTTGCACGTTACGTGCCCAATTGAATCGTGTTGACTAGGTATATGAAATGTCCAAGGCTGGGTTTGCATATTTGTTTCACACAAACAATTTCTTCTTGGATTAAGACCTCTTGTTGTCTTGAGTTAAAATTTCTTAGTAAACATACTATCTTGTTGCATGTGGGAGAAAATTCAGTTTTTTTTCACATTAACAATGACCATTCTTTTTGGACCTTTATGGTTTACTGTCATTGTCAACCCAATGTTCAAGGCCAGGTTTTTGGGTTCAAATTTCATAGATTAAGACCTCTTGTTGTCTCGAGTTCAAATTCCGTTCACATTTGAGTTTATTTATTGCAATAAAAATTATTACAAAAATCTCAATTCATCGATTACGACTTTAATTCTCTGAGTACTGATTCATTATTAGGTTTAATTTTTCTAGTATTGATTTGATAATAATTAACATTCAAGATAACAGTACTACCTTGTTCTATTGTTGACAGAGATATCACTTAGATCTGATCTGCAGGTATGCCTGAATGTCGATTTTTTTTTTTTTTTAAACGACAAGCTTTATTAAAAAACAAAACAACGGGCAGGAGCCCAAGCAAAAACCAATGGACTACAAGCCAGCCCGCACCTAAAAAAAAAAAAAAAAAAAACAAACAGCAACTACAAGTCTACAACCTCAAGCAGTCCCAAGAAGCACCCCAAAACAAAACTACCCAGCAAGGCACAACAAAACAGACCAAACCCTGCAAAAACAGAGGCCAGACCCAAGCAAGAGGCAAAATAATAATAAAGTAAACTGCACTCAACCTCCCTGAAGTTTGGTCTCTTGCACACAGAAATAACTTTATCAATTTTTGACACTCACACCCCTTGTTGACTTTCTCTTACCTTTAAAAGACTAAAATACCCATATCCCTAAATTAAATAAATAAATGGGTAATTTCATTAAAGTCGCCACTGTTTGGCGAAATGTCACTTATTTTAACATCTTTATCATATTAGCAATTTAAGTCCCCTGGTTTTCCAAAGTACATCACTTTAGTCTATTTGACCAAAATATTAACGGTCAACTCTAATTATATGTTTAAAAGTACAATTTTACCCTTGTCAAATGATTTATTGAGTTTCAAAAATAAATAATATTAAAATGGTTTATAAATATAAATTAACAACAAAAATTTATTTTCTAAAAATATATATTTAAAAATAGAAAAACAAAATAATGGATGGATAATGGAAAATACAAAGTAAAAATAAATAATAAATTGAAAGTATGATTATGAATACTTTTTATAAAAACTAATTTTTTTATATCCAATCAAAAATATATATATATATATATATATATATATATATATATATATATATAAACTGCTTATTATCCATCCTTTTTTCAGTTTTTAATTTTTTTATTTTTTGAAAAAATTGGACGGATAATGAAAAAAACTAATGGATGGATAATGGGAAATATAAAAATAAATAAATTGTTCATTATAAAAAAAAAAAAAAAAAATTTGGCGACAAAATTGGATATAAAAAAATTGTTTATTATATAAAAAAAAACATTTGGTGATAAAATTGGATATAAAAAAAATAGTTTTTTTATAAAAATGTATTCATAATCATACTTTCAATTTATTATTTATTTTAACTTTATATTTTCCATTATCCAGCCATTAGTTTTTTTTTTTTTTTTTTTCTGTTTTTAAATACATTTTTTAAGAAAATAATTTTTTGTTGTTAATTTATATTTATAAACCATTTTAATATTATTATTATTTTTTTAGAACAGGCAACTTTTATTATAAAAATAAATAAGAATATTTATTTTTGAAACTCAATAAATCATGTGACAAGGGTAAAATTATACTTTTATATGTATAATTAGAGTTCACTGTTAGTATTTTGATCAAATGGAATAAAAGTGATGTATTTTGAAAGAAAAAAAAAACAAGGGACTTAAGTTTCTAATATGATAAAGACGTTTAAATAAATGACATTTCGTCAAAAAGTAGGGACTTTAATGAATTACCTATTTATTAATTTAATTTAGGGATCAAGGGTATTTTAGTATTTTAAAAGTACGAGAAAGTCAACAGGGGGTGTGAGTGTCAAAAATTGATAATGTTGTTTCTGTGTGCAAGACACAAAACCTCAAGGAGGTTGAGTGCAATTTGCTCATAATAATAATAATATAATAAGAGATAATAGGACCAGGACAATAAAACTCAGAAATCACCCCAATCAAGGATGTCCCTGGCCATACTAAAGCCCAACTTAGCAAGGGAATCCACAAAATTATTAGAAGCTCTCGAGTTAAAAATGATCTCGACGCTACGAAGACAGCCTAAAATGCTCCTGATATCGTAAATAATATTGACATGCTTCAAGCTGCCAAAACCATCGTTGTGAATCCGCAAAACCGCCACATTCAAGTCCACTCACAATAACAATGTCATGACCCATCAAAGCTGCATTTGAAGCACAAAGGTTGCAAGCCATATGGATGGCCATGATCTCAGCCAAATTCGAGTCATGGATACCCACAAACTTGGAGAAAATGCATAAAACTTTTCCATTGCTATCTCAATTGTTTAAAAGAAGGAATGTGCATTACAATAAATATGGCATTTTATAGCATGTCATTACAGCATTTTTTATGAATGTTATAAAATATGGGTATGGCTACCTTGTTGGAAGATTAAATCCCAACGTACGTTATTGGAATTTTATTACAAGAATCCTCTAATACTTGATTGACATGTGGAAGAAAATTTCTTAGTAAACATACTATCTTGTTGCATGTGGGAGAAAATTCAGTTTTTCCACAATAACAATGACCATTCCATTTGATTTCATTAAACACCTTTCTACTTGAACATCAATCGGGACACAACACAAATCTTGCATCCCTACAACTCTCACAAACAAAAAGTGGATCTTCGACTGGAAAGACCCTCAATCAGAGTGATTTTGTGGACAGAAAACAGTTAGAAATAAATGGAGAGAGTTGTTTCATGCTTGACATGAGGAGAGAAAAAGGAATAAAGAACAATGGAGTCTAATTTTGAAGAAGGAAAAAAAAGGAAAAAAAAAACCGAGGGAAGAGAAAGAATAATGACATAATTAAAGATAATAACAAAATTTCAAATAATAATAAAGTTAATTAAATAACATAATATTAGGGGTATACATTCAGTTTTTAAGAAATGTCAATGTGTCATTATCGCCACTCAAAATGAAAAAGGAAACAAAATAAAAAAAATAAATAAACAACTCCTCTCCTAACTAAATGGGGCTAAACCTCTCATTCATATATGTGTGTGTGTGTGAAATGGGGCTAAACCTATCATTCATATGTGTGTGTGGGGTGCTTTTTCTCCTAAATGATCCCTTATTTTAACATAAAGTAAGGATTTTGATGAAATCCATCGATTTTAATGAATTATCTGAATATTTGTGTGGATGACAAGTTCAATACAATCTACTTACAAACAAAATGTAAATTTTTTTAAAGCACTACTACTATTTTTTCACGATTTTGTTCATTATGAAACATTAGAAAATAAGGCGAAAAATATTAAAAATGGAAAAAAAAAATAGTTGTAGTGCTTGAAAGTTTTTCAAACTTTGTTTACAACTAAATTTCATTGAATTTATCATCGACAAAAAAAATCAAATCTAAATTCGTTGAAATCAATGGATTTCATCAAGTTCCTTAAGGGAGAACATATATATATATATATATATATATATATATATATATATATATATATATATAGATGTTATTCGTATTTGAACTACTAGATCTTACATTAAAATTATATTCAGATGGGGTAATTTCACCGAAGTCCCTACTTTTTTACGAAATGTCACATTTTTAAATGTCTTTATCATATTAGCAACTTTAGTTCCTTCTTTTTACAAAATACATCACTTTAGTCCATTTGACTAAATTACTAATGGTCAACTATGACTATTTGTACAAAAGTACGCTTATACACTTGTTAGTATAAATACAAGATGAAAAGGTCGATTTTGCCGCTAAAAGTTTTTCTTTATTACATTTTTCTTTGAGTGATGCTAGACGACTCAATTTTTTTTCTCAAACTCTGTCACAAATGATGTGGCACATCAAGGGTCAGTATTTATAAATCATGAGATTATATATATGGTGACTAATATGATGTTGACACCTCACATGCCACATCATTTGGGTTAAAATTTGGGAAAAAAAATTTAGAACGCCTAGCATAACTCCTTTTCATTTCCAAAAAAATTTTCAATTTTTTTTTAATTTTTTAATATTAAATAAAAATCAAATTAAGAACGAAAAAAATAGATTTTTTCTTTTAAAAAAATGAAATAATTATAAAAAATATATAGGAATTTTTTTAAATTTTTTCTGCTAATCGGTTTATGTAATTTGTGGGTGTGTGCTTCTGTGTTATACTGCTAATCAGTATTTACGTTGTTGGCTTGTTGCAAGCAGGTATCATTGAACCTAGCCTCAACCACGTGAGGTAGTTTTAATTGAGTTGTTGATGTCTATAAATCCAGGACATTTATGGAGTATTTGTCATCCGTTTCAAGCTTCTCTTCGGTTTCTGATGAGGTTTTGCAGGTTTGGTCGGATGAAGATAGTGGATATCCATTGTTGAAAGATGCAGATTTGGAGTTCATTTTTCTCTTTTTGAAAATATTTTCTTAATCTAATTATCTAATATTTTAATTAATTTTCTACTGATGCAGAAAAAATTAAAAAAGAAATTCCTATTTTTTAATAATTATTTCATATTTTGTTTATGGTTTTTTTTAAGAAAAATTATTATTTTTTTCTTAATTTGACTTTTATTTAATATTAAACTATGAAAAATATTTGAAAGAAATTTTGGAAAATAAAATTTTAATAACGAAAAACTTGTAGGGGCAAAATCGACCTTTTCAGCTTGTATTTATACTAACAAGGGTAAAATCGTACTTTTATACAAATAGTCATAGTTGACTGTTAGTAATTTGGTCAAATGAACTAAAATGATGTATTTTGTAAAAATAAGGGACTAAAGTTGCTAATATGATAAAGAGATTTAAAAAGGTGACATTTCGTAAAAAAGTTGGGACTTTGGTGAAATTACCCCTATTCACATTATAAATTATAAGTCTAATAATTTTAAAAAATGAGATTCTATTTTGGCTTGAGCCCGCAGTGGTCCATAACTCGATCATCAACATCCAACCATTTATTTGTTTTCAACGTATATGCCACTTCTCATAAACAAATAGAAATATTAAAGTATGAAAATTTAACACTACCTCTGCCACTAAATATTTATATTTTTGTTTCATTCGAGTTTTTGTTAAGAAAAAAATTCCAAACCCGAAATTTGAAGAAGTCTTGCAATTAATTTCTTTCGCTTGTGATAGGCTACTTACCTGTCTAACACTTTCTCAATTTTTTTTTTTTTTTTTTTTAATTTCTATCGTGTGGAAAATTCAAGTTGGAGTTATAGTTGTACAATAATTGAAAACTTGTAACAGATACAAGATCTTATAGCCTATCTGAAGCCAAAGAAATTAATTAGCAACTTTATTTGTGGAAAAACTAATATTCATGACTTTATCACGAACGGAAGTAATTAATTTCAGGACTTCTTCAAATTTTGGGGCAGAGAATTTTTTTCCTATTACGAACGGAAGTAATTAATTTCAAGACTTCTTCAAATTTTGGGATTGAGAATTTTTTCTTTTTTAACGGTATCTATCTATCCACCTATTTAGACCATATATTTCTTTTAAAGTTTTTACCATTTGTAGGATTCGAGCGCCAACTTGGGAATCATCTACCCAAGCCCCCATGCTTGTTTATCTACCAGCTGAGCTACGCCCTTGGGGGCACAAATTTTTTTTTTTTTTTCTAAACATTATGAATCTATCATTTTCACTATAATTATACATTGAACAACAATCTCGTAACATTTTGTGCAGTTTCTCTTTACCACTGTTTCAGGTTTAATTAGGTGTAAAATAACATTTAAGGTCACACGATTCAAGCTTCAAAAGTTTGTTCCATAATACAGTAGAACCCCTCTAAATTAATAATCTTGGGACCCACCATTAAGTATTAATTTGGAAGGGTTATTAATTTGAAGGGTTTTACATTGTAGAGTGTTATTTTGTCTTAGAAAATGTGTGGAAGTCGGTTCTCCTGTTTAGAGAAGGTTCCTTTTCGGGATCCTTATTTAGTCGGTTTTATTCTTCAAGGAAAGTTTCTTTTTTTTTCTTCTTTCAGGATTCCTTGTTTAGGAAAGATTTAATAAGAAAATTTTCAATTCCTTTTGAGAATGTGATTAATTAGAGACCAATGAAACTCACCTTAAAATGGTGGCACTTATTCTTTGGTTGTATATAAGAGCATCTCCAATGCAAGCATAGCTTGTGAAAAAAAGAGATGCCATGTAGGATAAATAGACGTTATGTTAATAATTGTGTCTCCAATGCAACCGTGCATATTCAACCTCAAGGTGATGTGGCAAAAAAAAAAATATTAGACATTGTCAACATGACCGTTCATTTTCAGACGGTCTGTTGCACATCTATTTTTTAGGTTGATTCAGCAAACATTTAAAACTAACATTAATTTTTCATATATTTTTAGTAAGGAAATTAAATAAAAAATAAAATAGGAAAAAAAGATGTACACGTCATTAAAAAAATTGTGTTTTAGACAGAAGCATTGGAGACCAAATTTTGAATTAATTGTCTATCAAGTCTATTTTTATGCCATATAGGAAGCAAGTTTCTTGAAATTGTTGACATGTCAACAATTATTGGTATGCAAGCCACTTTTACATTGGAGATGCTCTAACAAGAAAGATCTCATTATATACCTAAAAATTCTATTCTTAACGGCTCAAGTCAAACTAGCATCTTGAAATACTTTTCTAGTTCTTGATTATGATGTAATATATTTTGATATTTTATGGAATTATAAATTTATGCGACAGTCGGGACCGAAATTTTACACTGGGTTTTAAAAAGAAATTATTAATTATTACGATGGAAGGGTTTATTAATTTTTTACACAAGCCCGAGTCGGGCCCAAGATTTTTTATTAATTTATAGGAGATTAATTTATAGGGGTTCTACTGTACATAAATGATTCTATGTACAAAGAATTACCAAACATGAAAAATAGGTTGATCAGTTGATGAAATTAGATTTCCTTCAAAAAAAAATATGGTTTTAAGTGTTCCTGTCCTGAGTTGTTTATATGTCACTATATTCACCGACTACAATATTCTAATACTCGAACGTGATTGAGATTGATAACATGTTAGACAAGGACCTACTAGCCTATCAGAAACGAAAGTAATCAATGGCCAAGCTTATCTATCGGAAGACTTGGAAGAGCATCTCCAACCATGCTCCCTAAATTTTTGCTAAATTTTGGCTATTTTAGCTAGCAACTTCTCATAAGGTCACTCTAACCATATTTTCTATTATATATATTTTAATATTTTTTAAATTTAAAATATAAATAAATATATTTTGTTTTAAATTGTATTTAATAACCATGCTCTCATGATATCATTTTTTTAATAACAAAATCAATTTAAAAATATTAAAAACATAAGAGAGAGAAGATAGGGAGCTCCCTACATTTGGAGAGCCACCAAGAGGCTTTCTAAAATAGGGAGTCATTTAGGGAGCCCCTTGGAGTGCTTTAAAACCAAAATGACTCTCTATTTTAGCTAAGGAGGGGATTTAGGGAGCCCCTTGGAGATGTTCTAAGACTCGACATGTGGGTGTTTCAATCAAAGCCAAGGAGACTTCTTAATTTGGCCTCACCTTTTGAAATCAGTCCCTAATCTTGATGTGCATATGCATATATACTGGTTCAAGTTTCACAATTTTTAAATCATATGAGAATCCTGGACCTTTTTTTTCGTATGAATCCATTATGTAATATTACATGGGTATGTATAGCTACATTACATAACTTACATTACAAAGTGATTCACACATTTCTCAAACAAAAATTATGCGGGATTCTCGCATTTTATACTCATTAATTATCTGAAATGATTTTTGATTAAAAAAAAAAAAAAAAAAAAAGAGATCATGTTAAAGTCTTTCTTAAAGTCTTCTTGCAGGTGTAATGATTTAAAACTTATTATACAATGTCTTTAGGTTTATTGTCATGGTCGAACAATCTTATTATATATGCGAGTACGTTACGTGCCCAATTGAATCGTTTTGACTGGTATATGAAATGTCCAAGGCTGGGTTTGTGGGTTACGCCATAATAGGCCTATATTTGTTTTACATAAACAATTTCTTCTTGAATTAAGACCTCTTGTTGTCTTGATTCATAAACAATTTCTTCTTGAATTAAGACCTCTTGTTGTCTTGATCATTTAAAATTTCTTAGTAAACATACTATCTTGATGCATGTGGGAGAAAATTCAGTTTTTCCACATTAACAATGACCATTCTTTTTGGACCTTTATGGTTTATTGTCATTGTCAACCCAATGTTCAAGGCCAGGCAAGGCCGGCCCTGGACATAGGCCCACGAGGCAGCTGCCTAGGGCTCCCAAATTCAATTTACTATGTATTTCTATCTTTAGGCCCGAGTAGATTTAAAAAAAAAAAAAAAAAAAAAAAAAAAAAACAGTTAAAATGTCAATTATCACTTAAAAGGCTCATCAAAGAAATATCTATATACAGCCTATGTGTTTTTTTTTTTTTTTTTTTTGGGTTAAAAAAAAGGCCTATTAAAGAAATAAAATCATTATACTTACCCCAAAACAACATATCAAATTGCAAATTGCAATTCATTGTATCTTTGGGGCCTCAATTTTATAATTCGCCTTGGGCACCCGAAATCTCAAGACCGGCCTTGAGGCCAGCTTTTTGGGTTCAAATTTCATAGATTAAGACCTCTTGTTGTCTCAAGTTCAAATTCCGTTCACATGCATTTGAGTTTATTTATTGCAATAAAAAATAATTACAAAAATCCCAATTCATTGATTATGACTTTAATTCTCTAAGTAATGATTCTTGATTAGGTTTAATTTTCTGGTATTGATTCGATAATAATTAACATTCAAGATAACAGTACTACCTTGTTCGTGTTAAGACAAGAGTTAAGACCATGTTCTGTTGTTGACAGAGATATCACTTAGGTGGGGTTTGGTTAAATGGCGGAATGGTAATCGGAATGAGAATGAGAATGAGAATGGGAATGGAATGGAATGGAAAGCTGATTTCTTTGTTTGGTTGGGACTTTAGAATTAACATCTGAATTAGTATTATTTTATTGGACTAATTGCACAAACGTCCCCTGAGTTTAGGCATAATTGCATGTATATGGAATTTTTACCTATAATTGCACAAATATCCCCTATAATTAGTTGACTTCGTTAAATCTAACCATTGACCACAATTTTAACCAAAAAATGACTAAAGTACCCCTAGTTACCTATTTTATAATTAATTATATATATACTTTTTTTTTGACAATTTATATATATACTTAAAAAAATAATTATATATATACTTAAAAAAATAATTATATATATATATATATATATATATATATATATTTTAAAAAATAATTATATATATACTTAAAAATAATAATTATATATAATACTTAATTTATTTATTTAAAAAAATGGATTATAAAAATTTTTAAATAAATAAATTAAGTATTGTATATAATTATTATTTTAAGTATATATATAAATTGTCAAAAAAAATAAAGTATATAATTAATAATAAAATAGGTAACTAAGGGCACTTTAGTCATTTTTTGGTTAAAATTGTGGACAATGGTTAGATTTAACGAAGTCAACTAATTACAAGGGATGTTTGTGTAATTATGGGTAAAAATTCCATATGCATGCAATTATGCCTAAACTCAGGGGACGTTTGTGCAATTAGTCCTATTTTATTTGGTTAACAACCGAATAGAATGGAATTAA